>MU720790.1:90707-106995 GCA_026770625.1 Nicotiana glauca
CCGGCCCAGGCCCGCCAGCCGGTCCCGGGCTTAGCGGTCCCGGGCTTCGTGGGCTTCGTGGTTGTACCCGGACCGTCGCGGACTTTTAGGACCACTGGGCCCAGGACCGCTAGGACCGGCCCGCCAGGCCCGTTTAGACCGTTTAGACCGCGGGCCCGGTCCGGTCCCGGTCCCGGCCCAGCCCACCATACAGCCTTATCCAGGCCTGGCTTTGAGAGTAACCCCAAGGGTTACTTCTCTGGTCTCCACGCCGGAGAAAAGGGCGGCAAATCAGTGTGTGATATATATATATATATGTATAATTTTTTTATTTTTCATTTTCAAATCTGTGATTTATTTTTTGTTGTCGACTCCTTCGGGTTTCGACGGTCTAATAGGAGTAAATATACGTCAATATATATTAGAGTTGTATTTTATATTGAATATATAAAAGCACAAAAAGTTGTAACATTGGTATCGACTAACTTGTTATTACTTAGTTCTCTATAATTGGCGAGATGTCTTATATTTTAGTTTTGATTATAGTAGTTGTGAACTGCTAGATGCGACAATATATTAATTGATCTGACCTTTCTATAATAATCCTTTTTTATAATAACAATTTACTACAACAACGAATTTTCATTCGAATTAATTTTTCATTTTATGTTATAATATACTATATTTTATATTACAATATTTTACTATAACAAATTAAAAAATCAAAATAGATGAGGTTATTATATAGAGGTTTCATTATCAATTAATTAGTGCCTTTGAAACTTTAATTATTTTAGCTTTAAAGTGGCCAAGCTCCAGTAAATTTTCCTTTGGAGCAGTTTTCTTCTGTTGGAATTTATACCTTACTTTGTAATAATAATATCAGAGACAAGGAAAGTACATAATACAACAGAAGTACTAAAATCAATGGGAATTACTTGTGCAACATAAGGATTAGTGATTAAGGGGTCGTTTGGTAGGATGCCTAAGAATAATACTGAATATGATGTATTAGTGTCACGACCCATTCTCCATATCCGGTCGTGATGGCGCCTCTCGTGAAGACAAGGCCAGCCAACTAACCCAATTCGTTTCTTAAGCACTTACTAAACATAAATAGGTGAAAAATACAACTTAAAGAACATTAATGATCAACATTATAGCCTAACTCAGCCCGACCGAGGTGTCACAAGTCACGAGCATCTAGGAGGGTCTTTATTACAATTTTAAAGTCTATAATACATAGAGTAAAATCTGGAAATCAAGAAGAAGAATCTCAATGCCGCGAACGCCGGCGGTCACCTTGCTTAGCTATGATAGCAATACCTTCAATCCGCTACTAACCCGCTACCGGGTGAACAGTACCTGCAACTGCACGCGAGGTGCAGGGAGTAAAGTGAGTACTTCCAACTCAGAGGTAATAAGAGCGAATAATATTTGAGCGATAAGAAAACACGTATGAGCACTCCAAAATGCTATAACAGACAGTACCACCCTTTTAGAAAAATAGTAAAACCCTAACACCGGGAAAATCCTTTAAAAAATCGCAAGCTCAGTTAAAATCTCTTTTGAAAATATACCTTTTTAACAGTTGCGAAAAATAATTTCAACAAGTAGGAAATAATCAGAAATCTGCCCTTCGGGCTCAGTATCAACCTCTCAATGCAGTATCAGTCCCGCGGGCTCACTCCCAACTCACAGAGTACAACATCAGCCTCTCAGGCTCACTCCCAACTCACAAAGTACAACATTAGCCTCTCGGGCTCAGCACTCCTTAACATGTAACACCAGGGTATCTGGTCAACAAGGCAAGTAATAGCATGTATGCCAATGATATATGAGTGCTAAAAATCATGCCACGTAGTACAAACAGGAATGAATGCATGAATGCAATGCAATGCACATGACCGCTGCGGCGCGCAGCCCGATCCATTTGGGTACCCTGCGCTCACTGGGGGTGTGTACAGACTCCGGAGTGGCTCCTACAGCCCAAGTGCTATAATACTACGGCGTGCAGTCCGATCCACATAATATATCACTGCGGCGTGCAGTCCGATCCATGCATGTATATGTATATACTGCTGCGGCGTGCAGCCCGATCCATATCTCAGTGCAGAAATGCACACATAACACTGCTGCGGTGCGCAGCCCGATCCATGCCCAGTCCAGCAATGCACATAAGCCCCTTGGGCAATCGTAAAATAGCAGTTCTCAGCTCAAAACGTCAGAAAATATCATTTAAGTTTTCAATTCTTAGAAAGATGGCTGAGTTTGCAAAAATAATATTTAGAACCTTGGACCGAGATCAAATAATATGCAACATAATGCAAAAACAGTGATATCAATCCCTGAAGGATTCAAATAATCGGCACGAAGCCCAAAATGTGGAAATCAGCCCAAATCATGATAGCATCAAGTAGTTTTCAATCAATCACGTAGTAAAATCAACAACCGGAACGGACCAAGTCACAATCCCCAACGGTGCTCTACCCCACGCTCATAACTGGTGTGCAAGTCACCACAATACAGCACTATGATATGCAAATCCGGGGTTCCAAACCCTCAGGATATCATTCACAAGTATTACTCACCTCGAACCGGTGAGATCCCTCGTTCGCGACGCCTTTGCCCCTCAAATTGGCCTCCACGCGCATCGAATCTAACCAAAAGCAGAGCGAATACATTACAACATGCAAATGGGACAATGCCCAATCGAAAACAATCGAATTACAGTAAAAACCTCGAAACTAGCAAAACCCGAGCCCTAGGCCCGCTTCTCGAAAAATTACAAAACTTACATTACCGGATCCCTCGCCTTGCCACGAGTCTACCCATACCAAGAACTCCCAAATCCGAGCTCAAAAGACCTATCAAATTCCAAATTTGAAATTGGTCAAAAACTCAAGCCCTAGTTCTTAATTTTTGGCTCAATTTCCATGAATTTCTAGACCAATCTCACAAAATAATCATGTTTTAAGGCCGAGATTCTTACCTCACGTCGCTTCCTCTTGAATCCCTCTGAAATTCCCGTCTAAAAGCTCCCAAGGACGTTCAAATATGGAGGAACATAGCTTAACTCGCGGAACCAAAATGGCACTTTAAAACCTTTTCTGCCCAGGCCAATTTCCGCTTCTGCGATACAAATGTCGCTTATGCGACTTCCGCTTCTGCGGTATTCTTCCGCTTCTGTGGTTTTCCTTCATTTTGCCCAGGACCGCTTCTGCGGTCCATTTTTCGCAAAAGCGATACCGCTTATGCGGTCTAGTCGTCCGCTTCTGCAGAAGGCCAAGCCTCCCCAGGGAACCGCTTCTGCGACTCATTAGCCGCATCTGCGGAACCGCTTATGCGGTCCCTTTTCCGCAGATGCGGAAACAACAGAACCAGCAAATCCAAACCTGAAGCCAAACTCAAAATTCTCCGTTTAACCACCCGAAATCACCCCGAGGCCCTCGGGACCTCAACCAAAAGCACAAACATGATCTATTCCCTTATTCAAACTTACTCGAATCATCAAAACGCCATCGTTAACATGAAAATCCTCAATTTTCTTCAAATCAAAGCCTAAGTTTCTTAAAAACTTCTGAAATGCACATTCGATCAAAAACCTGACCTAAACAGCTCCGAATGACCTGAAACTTTGCACGCATATCCAAAATCACCTAACGGAGCTACTGCAACTCTCGGAATTCCATTCCGACCCTCGGATCAAAATCTCACCTATCAGCCGGTATCTGCCAAAAATCAAACTTCACCAATTCACGCCAAATTCTACACCGGACCTACAAATTCAATTCCGATCACACTCTTAAGTCATAAATCATCCCCTGAAGCTAACCAAATCACCGGAATTCACATCCGAGCCCTCTAACTATATAGTTAACTTCCGGTTGACCTTTCCAAAACAAGCTTCCTTCAAAGAGACTATGTGTCTCATTTCCAACTAAAACCAATTCAATTCTATCGTATCAACTCAATTACTTATATTGAAACATAGAACAACATGATATGGGGGAAACGGGGCGGTAACTCACGTGACAACGGGCCAGGTCGTCACATCCTCCCCAACTTAAACAAACGCTCGTCCTCGAGCGTGCCCAGAGTTGTCCTAGAAGCCAACCAATAGCTGTATGACCTTACCAAGCATATACCCGAGGTGATCCCACGTCACCCTATCCCTTATAGGTCCGACAACACAACATGGCTGAAATTACCCAATCCAATCTAGCCCATAATTCACAGAACTACTTTTTCACTTCTGAAATCATCAATACGATCAAACCTCGCACTTATACTTTGAATAGTCCCGAACCAGCTATAATAACCCATACTCGCATCCTCAAATGAAATCACATGATATACCACATAATCTAGCACCTACAATGATAACTTCTATTCACAGCAGTTGTCCACAACAACCATATATCGATAGAAACCTCTTATTTGCTAAATCCCCATTCCAACACTTCATATCCTATCAATGATAATGAAAAACACAACAAACCGTAACCATTTCTCAGATCAACCACTCATGAAACCACTTCCTTTTTGACTAATACCACAGCAGATTTCCGAGCCAAACCTCAATATAAATCCTCTAACCAGCCAAAATCACATCAGTTCGCATTTACTAATGACTCCAATGATCACCTCGAATTCAACGCACCACTCTGGTGCTATGGCATCTCATCACCGGCCTAAGCCATGACTTGCATAATCCATGCACCAATGGTGGGTGGTCTGAACATACTAAAAATCATAACAAATGGCTCAAACAAAAGAGTTGTAACTCCAATTCCTCGATACCATCACAACACAAGGCTGGGACCCCGTCACACATCATAGATATAGAATACCTGAATCTACCCGAAGAGTCTAATCTCCACGCCTCGCTACAATGCGCGATCTTGTCCAAGCACTGTTACAAATGGAGCACCACAAGTCTCAATGCTCAAAATGGACAGCCACGCATAGATTGGTGTTTGAAACCAAGTAATCTATCACACCTACGGTGAGGCAAGTAATATACACCATTCAATTCTGAAAGGACATAACTGATGCGCCATTCGCCGAGCAACACTCAATACGGACTTCCTTTAGAAATCAGGAAGCAAGACATACAAAATAACATATGGAAAACTATTCTCAACATCACACAGTTGCGGCATGCAACCCGATCCAGATATCATACCCGTGGCGGCGTGCCACCCGATCCACACAAATATCTCACATAGGGAGATGCACATCGAGCCAAATTTGCTCATTATAGCAAGATACCAAGCATCGTTTGTAAGCATGCTGAGTGCATACAATGTCTACATATAGCGTTGTAAGCTACAAAACTCAAACATAATGAATCACAATAGTATCGCACTATACGTGACCACAGTCCAAAAATCACAACGCCCTACAGCAAAGAAAAGCAACTCATAGATCTCCCCCATATCACTAACAACCTCAATAATAATAGATTCAACCTTCCCCTCAACAATACATATCGGGGCCAACCAAGCCATCTCAATCTGAATACGTAGCCACATCGGCCTACCAACGAACTCATTACCAAGAAGCCTGAAGCTGCTCCTTCCACTTTTATAATTTCTGTCGGAGCCGTACGATACGGTGCCCGACACCAAATCAATACTGAAGTCCACCATCTCGCCCGGCCACAAGAAACGCATTTGAAAAAGTCCTTCAATACCGGAATTGAATCAATGGTAGAAACCTCTATACTGACATCCGTTACAAAGGCCCAATTAAGAAAAGCAATCCTTCCCAGTCGTCTGCTGATCTTTGGAATACCAACCACTCTGCCATAACATAATCTGATGCACCTCGCCATGCAACCGGTGGCATTTTCCGACATAGCCCATAGCACAATAGTCTAGAATAACCTACATTGCGACAACTAGTCTACAGCTCAACACCACATGCCAAGTCTAATATACCAAGCCATACTAGGATAACATGAGAACTTTTATCTCCCTTCTGCACCGCAGACATCGACGCACTCAACTAGTCAAGAACTTTCATTGATCCCATTAAAAAGGAAAATCATGACACACTCCATGCTTTGCATACCTATAAGAAATATACTCATCTTCAAACCACGGTAAAACCCAACAAGAACATCTCTGCCAACTTCATTTGTATAAGCTAAACTGCCAGGACTGAATTCTTCTATCTACACCGAGCTGAGCAAGCCATCAAAACTCAAGAGCATTGCTGCAAATTGTCTGTAAAAGCCCATTACTTCAAACACATACAAGAAATTAATCATATCTTTACCATACCGATTCGGTCTATTATCCAGCTATTCCTTCTATCAAATTTCTCTTTTTATTCATCATCCACTTGATATTTCAACCTTATTGTAGCATCACAATGCCTCAATCCAGGCTCACCACATAAGACTCGAACATAAGACCACACTGCCTAGGACTCATAGGCCACCGAATACTCTCTCAATGCTTCCCAGAAATACCACGTTCCAAAATACTTTACTTGAAGAACTTCCTGCGAACCCGAATTCGCTTCCATTACTTTCCAGATGTCGATGCATAGGATCCCATAATTAACATAAAAATACCACAAGCCTCAACATTCCCCGATGAATAAACAGTCTTTGACCCCATACACAACCTTGAGACACCTGATTGATACATGTACAATCTTGAACACATTAAAACCATTCACGATAGTCATTCACTCTCATTCAAACTGCAATTTACCTGACTTAACGAACAGAACCACCCGTGCCTTATTAGAACTCTAACATAGTAGGATATGATCTCATTCCAATTCAACGAACATCTTCCTTTTCTACACACCGAGCATTCTTTATCAACAACAACTCAAGACATGCTATTGTCTTCACACGTCCATGAAGTACCATATAACCTTTATCAAAATTTTGCTTTACTCGTGCCATCCTCGGCTTATTTCTGCAACCAGGACTGATCCGCCAACATACCTCAAAAAGGAACCAACATAGCACATAATCGTGCAATCAGATAATCAACCGCAACCTCCCCAACTTGGCTCAAAGCCGCCTGTCAGGACACATTTAATAACTCACAATACTTTTACCCTAATGATGCCACAATATTATATGAGATTAAGCTCAAAACATCTACTAGTTTATGAAAACACAGATCCTCAGACACTGGAATCCTCTACAAACCTCGCATTCATCCCCACATCAGCTGAGTCCACTCTCTGAAGCGACCCAAATTTATCAAATTACAACACGTACCTTTCAATTACACATGAGATCTTCTAACAATATACATAAGAATCATACCCCTTAGAACACTCCGCAGGAGATATCCCACCTGCTTCGCCTCAATTTAATATTTCAGCACACCTTCCACCATCATACACATAACACATCCATTTTAGTCTTCCTGAGTCTGAACTCATTTTGCCACACATATTGTACTTAACTTCCAACTAGGAGATACGAAAATATTCTTCACGCGTCCATAATTCGGACTACACATCAAGCCACAATAGGAATCGGATCACTTAACAGTCCATCTACTATCCTGCAGACTTCTTCGCCATTACTAAGTCATATAGAAACATTACACAGTACCAAAATACTCATTACATAGCTATCCAGCCGCCATTCCCACAATCAGGGAAAACACTAAACGTATAAGTTCATAACACCAGCTCACAAAATCAGCACCTTGGTGCTCAAGCCATAAGCAAAGATCCGACCTCAAGTCCTCCAGACTGGCCCAACATCAAACTCACGGGATCACATCTCGCCTCTCGATCGGGGAATCACAAGCCATCAAGGCACTTACAATACTGAGCGCTCATGTGCGCATACACACGTGTGGAAGGAATTTCGAGAGTTACATCTCAAGCTGAATCAAGTCCACACGATAAGAATTCCAAGAAAGTGATGTTTTCCTAAAGGTTCTGCAGCCTCTCGAGGATAAATACAGACGTCTCTGTACCGATCTGCGAGACTTTACTAAACCTGCTCATAAATCGTGAGACCTAGTAACCTAGGCTCTGATACTAACTTGTCACGACCCATTCTCCATACCCGGTCGTGATGGCGCCTCTCGTGAAGACAAGGCCAGCCAACTAACCTAATTCGTTCCTTAAGAACTTACTAAACATAAATAGGTGAAAAATGCAACTTAAAGAATATTAATTATCAACATTATAGCCTAACTCAGCCCGACCGGGGTGTCACAAGTCACGAGCATATAGGAGGGTCTTTATTACAATTTTAAAGTCTATAATACATAGAGTAAAATCTGGAAATCAAGAAGAAGAAGAATCTCAGTGCCGGGAACGCCGACGGTCACCTTGCTTAGCTACGATAGCAATACCTTCAATCCGCTACTAACCCGCTACCGGGTGAACAGTACCTGCAACTGCACGCGAGGTGCAGGGAGTAAAGTGAGTACTTCCAACTTATTGGTAATAAGAGCGAATAATATCTGAGCGATAAGAAAACACGTATGAGCACTCCAAAATGCTATAACAGACAGTACCACCCTTTTAGAAAAATAGTAAAACCGTAACACCGAGAAAATCCTTTAGAAAATCTCAAGGCCAGTTAAAATCTCTTTCGAAAACGTGCCTTTTTAACAGTTGCGAAAAATAATTTCAACAAGTCGAAAATAATCATAAATCTGCCCCTCGGGCTTAGTATCAACCTCTCAGTGCAGTATCAGCCCCGTGGGCTCACTCCCAACTCACAGAGTACAACATCAGCCTCTCGGGCTCACTCCCAACTCACAAAGTACAACATCAGCCTCTCGGGCTCAGCACTCCTTAACATGTAACACCAGGGTATCTGGTCAACAAGGAAAGTAATAGCATGTATGCCAATGATATATGAGTGCTAAAAATTATGCCACGTAGTACAAACAAGAATAATTGCATGAATGCAATGCAATGCACATGACCGCTGCGGTGCGCAGCCCGATCCATTTGGGTACCCTGCGTTCACTGGGGGTGTGTACAGACTCCGGAGGGGCTCCTACAGCCCAAGCGCTATAATACTGTAGCGTGTAGTCCGATCCATATAATATATCATTGCGGCGTGCAGTCCGATCCATATAATATACTACTGCGGCGTGCGGTCCGATCCATGCATGTATTTGTATATACTGCTGCAGCGTGCAGCCCAATCCATATCTCAGTCCAGAAATGCACACATAACACTGCTGCGGTGCGCAGCCCGATCCATGCTCAGTCCAGCAATGCACATAAGCCTCTTGGGCAATAGTAAAATAGCAGTTCTCAGCTCAAAACGTCAGAAAATATCATTTAAGTTTTCAAATCTTAGAAAGATGGCTGAGTTTGCAAAAACAATATTTAGAACCTTGGACCGAGATGAAATAATATGCAACGTAATGCAAAAACATTGATATCAATCCCTGAAGGATTCAAATAATCGATACGAAGCCCAAAATGTGGCAATCAGCCCAAATCATGATAGCATCAAGTAGTTTTCAATCAATAATGCAGTAAAATCAACAACTGGGACGGACCAAGTCACAATCCGCAACGGTGCTCTACCCTACGCTCATACCTGGCGTGCAAGTCACCACAATACAGCACTATGATGTGCAAATCCAGGGTTTCAAACCCTTAGGATATCATTCACAAGTATTACTCACCTCGAACCGGTGAAATCCCTCGCTCGCGATGCCTTTGCCCCTCAAATTAGCCTCCACGCGCGTCGAATCTAACCAAAACCAGAGCAAATACATTACAACATGCAAATGGGACAATGCCCAATCAAAAACAATCGAATTATAGTAAAAACCTCGAAACTAGCAAAATCCGAGCCCTGGGCCCGCTTCTCGAAAAATTACAAAACTTACATTACCGGATTCCTCGCCTCGCCACGAGTCTACCCATACCAAGAACTCCCAAATCCGAGCTCAAAAGACCTATCAAATTCCAAATTTGAAATTTGTCAAAAACTCAAGCCCTAGTTCATAATTTTTGGCCCAATTTCCATGAATTTCTAGACCAATCTCACAATATAATCATATTTTAAGGCCGAGATTCTTACCTCACATCGATTCTTCTTGAATCCCTCTGAAATTCCCATCCAAAAGCTCCCAAGGACGTTCAAATATGGAGGAAATACGTTAACTCGCGGAACCAAAATGGCACTTTAAAGCCTTTTCTGCCCAGGCCTATTTCCGCTTCTGCGATACAAATGTCGCTTATGCGACTTCCCCTTCTGTGGTATTCTTTCGCTTCTGCGGTTTTCCTTCATTTTGCCCAGGACCGCTTCTGCGGTCTATTTTTTGCAAAAGCGATACCGCCTATACGGTCCAGTCGTCCACTTCTGCGGAAGGCCAAGCCTCTCAGGGAACCACTTCTGCGACTCCTTAGCCGCATCTGTAGAACCGCTTATGCGGTCCCTTTTCTGCAGATGCAGAAACAACAGAACCAGCAAATCCAAACCTGAAGCCAAACTCAAAATTCTCCGTTTAACCACCCTAAATCACCCCGAGGCCCCGGGGACCTCAACCAAAAGCACAAACATGATCTATTCCCTTATTCAAACTTGCTCGAATCATCAAAACGCCATCGTTAACTTAAAAATCCTCAATTTTCATCAAATCAATGCCTAAGTTTCTTAAAAACTTCCGAATTGCACATTCGATAAAAAACCCGACCTAAACACCTCCGAATGACCTGAAACTTTGCACGCATATCCAAAATCACCTAACGGAGCAACTGCAACTCTCAGAATTCCATTCCGACCCTCGGATCAAAATCTCACCTATCAACCGGAATCCGCCAAAATTCAAACTTCGCCAATTCACGCAAAATTCTACACCGGGCCTCCAAATTCAATTCCGATCGCACTCCTAAGTCATAAATCATCCCCTGAAGCTAACCAAATCACCGGAATTTACATCCGAGCCCTCTAACTATATAGTCAACTTTCGGTTGACCTTTCCAAAATAAGCTTCCTTCAAAGAGACTATGTGTCTCATTTCCAACTAAAACCAATTCAATTCTATCCGATCAACTCAATCACTGATATTGAAACATAGAACAACATGATATGGGGGAAACGGGGCGGTAACTCACGTGACAACGGGCCGGATCATCACAATTAGTAATGTTGGTAAGCATTAGACATTAGTTATGCTGACATATTTCTTATTCATTGTTTGGTTTGATGTATTAAAGTATTGCACAATTTCTAAAAGAATTGTTTGTTTACAAAAATGCCCTCAAAACTAGTCCACACTCTAACTTTTAAAAAAAATATATGTTGAGAAATATTTTTATATGAAAAATTTTTTAAAAAATTATTTTATTTGTCTACCTATATTGTAAAATAAAATTAAATATTTATTTATAAAAAAAATATGCTAAGTATTTATTTATTTATTAGGGATATAATTTTATTTCTCACTATTTGAATTATTTTGAACTTGTATTAATATACTAACTAGCATATTTTAATTAAGCAAAAATTTTGAAGGACAATTTTATCTTTCACTAAGCTAGTGCATGCATTAAAACCCATTGCATTGCTAGTACCATTATTTTCTATGCATTAATTATGCATAGGCTAATATCAAATAGGATATATAACCAATGTATGGGTTTAAAATATTTACCAAATAATATACTATTAATACACAATACTAATGCAAACATTAGCTTATGTAATGCTTCATGTCAAACGAACCCTAAGAGTTTGTTCTCATACACATGCATCCACTTTTTTTTATTTTATAATCTAGACGTTAATGCACCTATATGCGCTAACAGAAATGGTCCGATGACAAGTACAATAAAGTCAACAATCACTGCAATCATTGTTAATAGTACAACTTCTCCGACAAGTCGCAAGTTGAGAAAGTAATCTGTTGTTGTGTCCTGACAGATTGATTATGTTCAACTATGCCTTACGAAAAAAATAAAACGATCATTACAAATATAACCCGGCAGTTTACAAGTTCGGAATTGAATCCCACAGAGAATTAAGGTTTAACTACAACTCTTAACTATTATCAAAAAAACAACTTTGAACAATTTCTACTTATAGGTATTAAGATTTTTGTATTTAACTAATTAACTAATAAATTAAAATAGTAAATTAATAACTAAAGATACTAAGGATTAAGGGTTAGAGACAAGATTCAGAAGGTCTAGAGTTATGATTTTTCCTATTATCGGAATCCTTCCTGCTATGTTTTCTATAAATTCAATAAAGTATTCTCTACCGATCACGAGCACTCTGACTATCGTAACTCTCTCCCGAGTATTTACCACAATTTAGTAGACATATTTTTCTGAATTACGCTAGAGGCATTGAGTACGGCTCACTCGGATCCCACCCAAGGTTTTGTTATCCTTAATCTCACCTTTAAACCATCGGTATTGATCCCTCATATATGTTAGGAGTGATGTTCTACAACTACCTAAATATGCACTCTCTCCCGATAAATACATACAAAATAGGCACAGTCGATTGAGAGTTCTTCAACCAACCACAATAATAACGTAGTTGAACAAATAGAGAAAAGCTATGTCTCAATTATATAAAAAACATAACAAGAATTTATCTTGCAAAATGTTCTATAAAAACTCTAGATAACAATTAGCTATTTATAGTAGTGTGTGAAACTACAATACTAGAATTCATAACCAATAATGAAAATAGGAAGAAAGAAGTGAAAACTCGTAGAAGAATTCTCCGCCTCGCTCATATTGTGTTCTTTCCTCCTTTGGTCGAATCTCCCGGTCTCCTTAGCCTCCTTAGGTCTAAATTATGTCAAAGGTACTCTAAATACCATTTTTTCATGTATATATACCAAGTAGGGTCAGTCCCATACAATTACACCTTCTCATATGCAAAAAAAAGACAGTTTTCCAGGTCAGGATATCCATGGTCGCGGATACAACTTTGATGTTTTACGTTTTTCCAAATTTCAAATGGAACAGGGTGAAAAACGCGGTCGAAATCGCGACCGCAGAGCTGAGGCGGGCTGAGTCAGTAAACATGCCATATACCGCAGTTGTACCGTGGTTTGACCGCGGCCGAGGCAGTCCAAACGTGAAATATTGTCCTTTTTTCTCATATGAGAAGGTATAATTGTTTGGGTCTGACCCTGATTGGTATATATACATGGAAAATGGTATTTTAGAGGGTTGAACATATTTTTGACATCATTTAGACCTAAGGAGGCTAAGGAGAACCGGGATTCAACCTACGGAGTCAAGAACACACTGGGAGCAAGGCGGAGAATTCTTCTACAAGTTTTTCTCTTCCTTCTTCCTATTTTCGTTATTTGTTATTAATTCTAGTATTGTTTTTTGCATATTATTATGAATAGCTAAATTGTTATCTAGGATTTTGATGAAAATTTTTGTAGGATAAATTCTTATTATATTTTTATATAATTGAGCCATTGGATTTCTCTATTTGTTCAATTACGTGTTTATTCTTGTTGATTGAATAGCCATCGATTGACTGTGCCTATTTATTATGTATTGCATGAGAAAGGATACGTATTTAGGTGGTTGTTGAACAACATCACTCCCAACGTATGTGAGAAATCAATACAGCGGGTTTAAAGGCAGGTTTAAAAATAACAAAGCGTTGACGTGGTTATAATGAGCGGTTAGATAAAGCCAACTAGCGTAGTTCGAGAGAATATGTCTAGTAAATTATTGTAGTTGCTCGAGAGAGAATTACGGCACCTAAAATTCTCATAATTAGTAGAGATTACATTGCCAAAATTGTAGGAAACACAGCTAGAAGAATTTCGACAATTGAAAAAATCATAACTCTAGACCTCCTTAATCTAGTCTCCAACTCTTTGTCTCGTTAGTTGATAATTTTACCATTTTGTAGTATTTGCTAGTTAATTAGTTAGAAATATAAATTTCAACCTTTATAATTTAGAAAATTATTCAAACTTGTCTTATTAGAAATATTAAACAGATATAGCTAAGCCTTAGTTCTCTGTGCGATTCAACTCCGGACTTTTAGACCGGATTATATTAGCAGCGACCACTTATCCTTTTTAGGACTAGAGTTGGGTGTGATCAAATTTTGGCGCCGTTGCCGGGAAACTAGCGGTGTAGTTGTAGCTGTATATATTGCTAGAGTTCAAGTTTGAACTTTTATTTTGTTTTGTTTTATTTTTTTTGTATTTTTTTATAACTGTTGATTTGAGAAACATGACATCTTGGAATTATGGGAATTTAGGTATAGATAATTCTACTATTGATCCTCATACATATTGTGAAGGAAATCACCTGTATCTAAATTATCAAAATATTCCCGAGAGCAAGTTATGAGCACCAACTCAATCTTATTTGTGGAATTTATGTGATGTGTGTGGTGGTAAAAATGGTCACTTTCATGGTTATGCTTATATTTCTTATCTTCCCCCAATCCCTTACTATGATGGTTCTGCCTTTTCTTGTGGAGTTAATAGGAACAAAGAACCCGGGAATGCAGACCTAAAGGAGATCAATGATATGATAAAGTGTCTTCTGAAACAAAATAATGAAAAACAATTGCAGATAGAAAGTCAAGAAGCAACTATTCTCAAGTTGGAGGCTCAATTGAGTCAAGTGGTTGGTGCTTTTAATGCTCAACAAGTGAATATTCAGGATAGTAGTGAAGAAGAGCATGAATTTGAGGTGTTAACTGGGGAGTTTAGAGTAGAACATCAATAACCTAGCCAACTACAATTTGAGGATGTCAATGTTGAAGAACTGAGACTAGAGTCAGCCAAGAACATTGAGGATACAAATTTTGTTGACTCCAGTATCATTGATGTTGAGTATGTTGAAAGTCTTGAATTTCATGTGTGTGAGCACATTGGTCCTCACTCCAAACATTATTCCATATTATGTTTGGATGATGATATAGAAATAGAGTCATCCGAACCAATTGAAGAGTCAAGGAATGAGGAACAAGGTACATATATTTCGGATTTTTTTTGCTAGAAAGTCAGGATTACATACCTCATACAAAGGCCAAGGAGTGCAGAATATTACATTATTTCCTTGGTCCAATTAGATTCGTTCCACCGCCCCAAGAGCATAATCATAAGCTTGAAGCAAAACTTGAGGTTCAATTCATAAGCTCGAGGTGGAGACAAAAAAGTGATTCACGTCGTGCCGCGATATTAAATCAAGCGCTTGTTGGGAGGCAACCCAGCTTTACTATTTTGTTTATTTTAATTTATTTTACTTTTTTTTCTAATCGTATTATTTTTGTAGTGTCGATTTTTTATTTTTAAGAGCATGGAATGCAAAGCCATTGGAAGGATGCAACAACAAACAAGATGGTTAGAACTAAGTGTGAGGTACCCACACGAAGGGCCAGGCCTGGAAGAAGTCTGAGCACCCCATGAGATGCTAGTGCTTCGGCCTTTGGCCTACCAGGAAGTTTCTTTTACCCTCTTGTATGTATGGGTGTGCATTGGGGACAATTCACAATTTTAAGTGTGGGGTGAGAAGATGAGAAGATTGTCTCGGTGGCTTTCTATGCTATTTTAGTTGTGTTAGTTTAATTGAATATTTTTTTTAAATAGAAAAGATTGGACTTTTCTCGACGATGGATCTATTAGACAATTTTCTTGAGGGATTTAAGTCTAAAAAAATAAACAAAAATATTTTCTTTTGTTAGGTAGTGTAGAAATTACCCCTTGGTTTTTCTTTAAATCACGGTTCTTTTTCAAGAATTTTATTTAAATCGAGTGTAGTTAGTTTTTTTTTTGGAGTAGGAGTCATTGTGTTGTGCTTTGAATTGAAGCAATATCTCTTGACTTAGTTATGCCTTGAGAATAGTGAGTACTTTTGTTGTGACGCTTAGGCTTAGTTTTTTACTCTTGTAGAAGTACCTTAAATTGTATTATCTTAACTTTGCTCAACTGCTTTGACTAGAGTGTCTATGAATCCAATCCTGAGTGAGTTATGTGCCATGTGTGTGTAAGGTTTTGCGTTATTCAATGCATTGCATTTGATGCCTAGAACTTGCCATATGTGTTTGCAAAGTGAAATAGTACTGTTGTTCAGTCTTGGAAGTGATATAGGCATTTTCTTGTTGATCCAGATATGTGCATTTTACCCACCTAATTGTTATATATCGTAGTTAACCCCTTTGAGCATGTAATCTTATTTCTTTGGCAACTATTTTACAAGCCTTACCCATTTTTTTGAATTAACCATGTATTTGAACCTTCTAACCTCTCATGAGCATTTGAATTGTGATGATTTATGTAAAAGTTAAAGTGTGGGGTGGTTGGTTTGGCTTTTGAGTGGAACTAATGAAATC
>MU720793.1:4231-28763 GCA_026770625.1 Nicotiana glauca
GGGCAAGTAAGTGTGGCTTATAAAGACCTGTGCCTATTTCCAGAAGTCCAACTACCCGTGGGTTTTAAATTGCCAAAGTTTGATCTTTATGATGGGAATGGAGACCTCGTGGACCATTTGAGGGGGTTTTGTAGCAAAATGAGGGGTGCTGGAGGAAAAGATGAATTGCTAATGGCATATTTTAGCCAGAGCCTCAGTGGATCAGCCTTGGAGTGGTACACTAGGCAGGATCACACCCGTTGGTATACCTGGGACGACTTAGCCCAGTCTTTTGCAAATCACTTCCAGTATAATTTGGAGATTGTTCCTGACCGACTCTCCTTTACAAAGATTGAAAAGAAGCCTGGGGAGAGCTTTAGGGAATATGATTCAGATGGAGAGAGCAGGCCGCGAGGGTCGATCCACCTATGAAAGAGGGTGAAATGGTGGATTACTTTTTGCAAGGTCTAGAGCCCACCTATTATGGCCATTTGGTGTCAGCCGTCGGCAAAACATTCAATGAAGTTGTCAAGATGGGAAGTATGGTAGAAGAAGGGTTAAAGTCCAATAAGAACATAAGCTACTCAGCAATAAAAGCAACAACCCAAGCCATCCAGGCTGGCACTGGAGGGGTTCTAGGAAAGAAGAAGAAAGAAGAAGTAGCTGTGGTGGAAGCAAGGACATGGTCCAGGGGTGCTTCCCCTTATTATCATCAACCCCGCCCACATCACCAACCTTACTCACATACACCATATGGCCCACCACAACATTATTATCCACCTCCCGTTCCCCATTTTTCAGTTAACCACGCTCAAACTTACCTTCAACCCCAAGCACCATGGCGTGCACACGCTCCTCATAACACCTACCATACCCAAAATACATACCCACCTCCCAAAACATACAGAAATCCCGGTGGAACTAGTTTCCGCCCAAACCCTGCTGCCAAGAATGACAGGTTGCAAAAGAAAAAGACTTTCACTCTGTTAGGGGAATCTTACACCAGCCTATTCGACAGGCTGAGATAGCTTGGAGTGCTAAACCCTATTGAGCCAAAAATACCAAACCCACCACCGAGGAACCTGGACTATTCAATCAGTTGCGAGTATTACTCAGGAGCTCCGGGGCACGATATGGAGAAATGTTGGCACTTGAAAACTGCTATTCAAGAACTTATTGACACCAGGAGAATTGAAGTACAGGCTCCTGAAACTCCCAATATTACGCAGAATCCATTACCAACTCATCATGAGGCTCACATGATTGAATTAGTACAAAAGGGGGAGTACAAGAAGCCATCTCAGACGGTGATGATGATCAAGGCAAGTGAAAGTAAAGCAGATGATAAATCAATTGGTGGGAAAACATTGGTTGCAGCAGAACGAGTGGTTAATGAGCCAGTGATGGTAGTGAAGCCGGAACCCGTTAAAGTAACAATACCAGAAGCCATTGTTAAGCCCGTGTTGGTTGTGAAAGGTGCTCAGACAGAATCGGTCGTCATTAAACCGGTAACTCAGCTACCTGTGGTAGATGCAAAGGCTGTCCCGTGGAATTATAATAAAGTGACTGTTATGTACCGGGGAAAAGAAGTCAAAGATGAAGTATGCGAAACGCATGGTTTGACTAGGTTAGGGAGGTGTTTTGCCCCTGAGGAATTAAGAAAGGCTAAAATAGTTAGGGACAATCCGGCGCCAGTGAAAAGAGATGTTACTGAGTACTGAAGAGTTTTTGAAAAAGATGAAAGCACATGAGTATTCAATAGTGGAACAACTAAGGAAAATGCCAGCGCAAATCTCTCTATTGTCTCTGTTAATCCATTATCGCCGGGCATTGATGAAGATCTTAAATGAAGCACATGTGCCAGAGAAAATTACTATGAACCATCTTGAAAAGATTGCGAACAAAATTTTTGAGATAAACAGGGTAACATTCTCCGATGATGAATTACCGGTGGAAGGAACTGAACACAATAGAGCCCTGTATCTCACAGTAAAATGCGAGGATTCCGTGGTGACTCGGGTGTTAATTGATAATGGATCTAGTGCCAACATTTTCCCTCTATCTACTCTGGAGAAGTTGAAGGTTGACAATGAAAAATTCATAAAAATAGTATTTGTGTACGGGGATTCGATGGTGGAGGGAAGAATACAGTGGGAGATATTGTGCTGGAACTTACAATAGGGCCTGTGGAATTCACGATGAAGTTCCAAGTGCTTGATGTTGCGGTGTCTTATAATCTTTTACTGGGTTGACCATGGATCCATGCTGCGAAAGCTGTACCATCTACGCTGCATCAGATGGTTAAATTTGAATGGGATCGTCAGGAGATCGTGGTCCACGGGGAGGATAATTCTTGCAATGCTATTACACCCTTTGAGGAAGTTGAAGATGATAAGGGCCTGTGGGTGTACCAAGTTGTGGATAATGTACCAGTTGCCAAAATCCCAGAAGGGGAGCATGTTCCTGTGCCTAAGGTGACTACCGCATCTGTTATGGTGGCAACATAGATGTTGAGGAATGGATTTCTACCCGGAAAAGGTTTGGGAGCTTCACTACAAGGCATTATACAACCAGTGTCTCTTCCTGGTAATATTGATACTTTCGAATTAGGCTTAAACCCACTGCTGTTGACATAAGGAGAGCCAGAAAGTTGAAGAAGAAAGTCTGGACCCTCCCTAAACCTATCCCTCTCCTTTCCGTTCTTTCGTCCGGTCTGGTACTAAAAGGCGCCCAACAATAGTGATGCCCAACTCTGTGGTGATAAAACCTGACAAGGAATTGATCGAAAGATTTGAAATGTTGTTCGATGAAGTGAATGCGGTGGAAGTAGATGAGGGTCCGAGCAGAATTGATGTTCAGTTCGTGGGATCTCAGGCCAATCTTAATAACTAGGAAGCTACTCCTCTTCCAACTCGGAGGGAGTCGCGGTAGTTAGTTTTTGATTTCTTTTTGAGTATTAAATCTGGTTTATTTCAAGGTTGTAATTCAGATTTCTATGTTCCGTCCAATGGATGAATCAAACCTTGTTATCTTACAAATCTCAATGAAATGCAATTTCTTTCTCTCTTCATTCCTGATAGCCTCTATTTTGTTTTTCTTTTCTTTTTCTTGTACAGTCCATTTTATGCTGATTTCAATGATGTGTCATGCATGAGGAGTTCCCGGCCTAGTCTTGATAATCAATGTGAAATAGTAATACAAGAAATTGAATGTGATGATGAGGTAGAGTATGATGAAGAGGAGGCTTTGGAAGAAATTAGTAAAGAATTGAGTCAATATGAGGAATAACCCAAACCTACCTTGAATGACACGGAGGCAATCAATCTGGGGGATCAGGAAAATGTTCGGGAAACAAAAATAAGTGTCCATTTGGAAGCCTCGCTCAGGGAAGAGTTGATCAAGTTATTGTTTGAATACAAAGATATCTTTGCATGGTCATATGATGATATGCCGGGTCTGAGTACTGATCTGGTGTTCCACAAGTTGCCCACTTATTCGGAATGCCCGCCTGTGAAGCAGAAGCTGAGAAAATTTAAGACAGATATCAGTGTGAAAATCAAAGAAGAAGTTAATAAGCAGTTTGAGGCAAAGGTCATACGAGTTACCCGATATCCCACCTGTTTAGCCAATATTGTGCCTGTGTCAAAGAAAGATGGAAAGACCAGAGTGTGTGTTGATTATCGTGATCTCAACAAGGCGAGTCCAAAAGACAATTTTCCACTGCCTAACATCTACATACTGATTGACAATTGTGCCAAACATGAGATTGGTTCCTTTCATAGATTGTTACGTGGGTTATCACCAGATTTTAATGGATGAGGAAGAAGCTGAAAAGATGACATTCATCACACCTTAGGGGACATATTGCCATAGGGTTATGCCGTTTGGGCTGAAAAATATAGGGGCAACATATATGAGGGCGATGACCACCATGTTCCATGATATGATACATCGGGAAATTGAAGTCTATGTGGATGATGTAATTATCAAGTCCAGAAAGCAGTGCGATAATGTTAAAGACCTGAGAAAGTTTTTCCAGAGGCTTCGCAGGTATAATCTCAAACTCAATCCAGCAAAGTATGCTTTTGGGGTCCCGTCAGGAAAGTTGTTGGGGTTTGTGGTAAGCCGACGTGGTATTGAACTAGACCCGTCCAAAATTAAAGCCATCCAGGAATTGCCTCCGCCAAAGAGCAAGAAAGAAGTGATGAGTTTGCTCGGCAGGTTGAATTATATCAGCAGGTTCATTGCTTAGCTTACATTGACCTGCGAGCCTATCTTTAAGCTGTTGAAGAAAGATGCTGCAGTCAAATGGACAGATGAGTGCCAGGCAACATTTGACAAAATCAAGAAGTACTTGGTTAATCCGCCTGTATTGGTTCCGCCCGAGCCAGGAAGACCTCTGATCCTTTATCTGACAGTGCTGGATAATTCTTTTGGCTGTGTACTGGGGCAACATGATGTCACAGGGAAGAAAGAGCAGGCAATTTACTACCTCAGCAAGAAGTTCACATCTTATGAGGTAAAATACACTCAACTGGAAAGGACATGCTGTGCTTTGACCCGAGTAGCACAGAAGTTGAAACATTATTTGTCGGAATATGCCACTTATCTCATCTCCCGACTGGATCCGTTGAAGTATATTTTTCAGAAGCCCATGCCCACAGGAAGGCTTGCTAAGTGGCAAATCCTGCTCACAGAATTTGATATTGTTTATGTGACCCGTAATGCGATGAAAGCACAAGCAGTGGCTGATAACCTAGCAGAGAATCTAGTTGATGATGAATATGAACCATTGAAAACATATTTTCCTGATGAGGAGGCAATGTACATTGATGAACTGGGACCAGATGAAAAACCTGGGTGGAAGCTATTCTTCGATGGGGCTGCCAATAACAAAGGCGTCGGGATAGGAGCGGTACTTATCTCAGAGACAGGGCAACATTACCCTGTTACATCTCATCTTCACTTCTTTTGCACCAACAATATGGCTGAATACGAGGCATGTATCTTGGGTTTGAGGATGGCTATAGATATGGGTGTCCAAGAGATCTTGGTCATGGGCGACTCGAATCTTTTGGTACATCAAATTCAAGGAGAATGAGAAACACAAGACTTAAAACTCATACCGTACCGGCAATGTCTGCATGAACTTTGCCAGCGGTTTCAGTCAATAGAATTCAAGCACATTCCGAGAATTCATAATGAAGTTGCTGACGCTTTGGCCACTTTGGCATCAATGTTGCATCATCCGGATAAGGCTTATGTGGACCCATTGCAGATTTAGGTACAAGATCAGCATGCCTATTGTAACATGGTGGAGGAAGAGCTTGATGGGGAGCCTTGGTTTCATGATATCAAAGAATACTTCAGAATGGGAGTATATCCGGTACAGGCCACAGGGGACCAAAAAAAAGCCATTAGATGCTTAGCAAGCGGGTTTTTCTTTAGCGGAGGAGTGTTATATAAAAGAACTCTGAATCTTGGTTTATTAAGGTGCATGGATGCTAAACAGGCTACAACTATCATGACTGAGGTACATGCAGGAGTTTGTGGACCTCATATGAGTGGGTATGTACTGGCCAAAAAGATTCTTCGAGCAGGATATTATTGGCTCACTATGGAACGAGACTGTATCAGTTTCGTACGCAAGTGTCATCAGTGTCAAGTACATGGAGATTTGATTCATTCTCCTCCATCTGAGTTGCACGCAATGTCAGTACCATGGCCCTTTGTTGCTTGGGGAATGGATGTTATTGGGCCAATTGAGCCAGCAACATCTAATGGGCACATGTTTATTCTGGTTTCCATTGATTATTTTACTAAATGGGTTGAGGCAAAAACTTTCAAATCAGTGACCAAGAAAGCAGTGGCTGATTTTGTACATTCAAATATCATTTGCTGGTTCAGAATTCTGAAGGTGATTATCACGGATAATGGTGCCAATCTTA
The DNA here is from genome assembly GCA_026770625.1 of Nicotiana glauca. Lineage (NCBI taxonomy): Eukaryota > Viridiplantae > Streptophyta > Magnoliopsida > Solanales > Solanaceae > Nicotiana > Nicotiana glauca. The sequence goes on from MU720793.1 coordinate 10,159, forward strand.
ACAGTCATCTGATGGTAGAGATATGTCAGAAGTTTAAAATTACACACCGCAATTCCACACCATATCGTCCTAAGGCGAATGGAGCAGTTGATACAGCTAATAAGAATATCAAGAAAATACTTCGAAAAATGGTGGAAGGATCCAGGCAGTGGCATGAGAAATTACCCTTTGCTTTGCTAGGGTATCGCACTATTGTTCGTACTTCGGTAGGGGCGACTCCTTATTTATTGGTGTACGGACGGAGGCAATGATACCTGCAGAAGTCAAAATACCCTCCCTTCGAATTATTGCGGAGGCGGAAATTGATGATGATGAGTGGGTCAAAACCCGTTTGGAACAGTTGAACTTAATCGATGAAAAGAGATTGGCAGTGGTATGTCATGGACAATTGTATCAACAGAGAATGGCCAGAGCTTATAACAAGAAAGTGCGTCCACGGAAATTTGAANTCTCTTTCAGAATCAACAACAAAATTCGAGAATCAAACAAGAAGAAAAAGAAAAGAGAAAAGAAAAGAAAGAAAAAAAAACAATAAAGAAAGAAAAAGAAAAAAAAAGAAAAGGAAAAGAAGAAAAGAAAAAGAAGAAAAGAAAGAAAATAAAAGAAGAAAATAAAGAAGAAGAATGGAAGGAAGGAAACATCGCAACAATGAAGCGATTTTATGACCTGAACTACGTTTGACTTGATCCCGAAAGGGTACGTAGGCAGCCTCACTGAGGTTCAGTCACAACCAAAGAAATGTCTAAGGATCCCCAAGAATGAAACTGGGGCAGAAGTTATGTTTGTTGTGAAAGATATGATCCCGAAAGTTATAATTTTTGAACCCACATTGAAATATTTTGAGCCTTTATACCCTTCTTTCTAAACCCATCCAAAAGCCACATTACGGTCCAAAGAAAGACCTTCTGATCAATTTTAAGAAATGTCAATACAAGCAGGTAAGGTGAATCATGTTGTGGACAACACTCTGGTACCAGAAGATGAGAAAATTGAAAATGAGAGAGTCTTATTGGTAAAAACCCTCACGGGCACCGTAAGGCGACGTGAGTTGAGAGAAATAAAAATGAAAGAGTCTTATTGGTAAAAACCCTCACAGGCACCATAAGGCGAAAGTGAGTTTTCAGATTGAGCAAATGAAAGAAATATGTGGTTGAAAGGTGTTTGAAACATGGCAAAACAAGCGAGTTTTGGGTTCTCGGTGAAAGTCAGATTGTGAAAGTAGGGAACAGAAAATGCGGCAATTGACAGTTGATTGGTTGGACATACTAGGTTGGTTAATCCAAAATGCATGGCATGATCAATGGAATTGGCCTTTCTACTCACATAAGTCCTATCCTCTTTCTCTTTTCAGAGTCTTTCTATCCTCAAAAACTTCGAGGTCATTGCATTTCATTTTTCTTGAAATCTGTCTATAAGACATTTCAATCAAAGCTAACTACCAGCTTCCCAGTTGTATGGCACAACGAGATTGGGACATATCAAAGGAAAGTAAAACACGAAGGACCAATGCAAATCCCATCAGAAGGGTAATCAGATAATTGGAGGGTGAAGCAAGGTTTCACAGAAAGGGGAATAGAAATACCAAGACAGTAGCATGAGGCAAAACATTTGGGTCATTAGGATCAGAGGGTATGAAAGCTAGCCGAGAAATCGTGGCAAGTCAAAGCAAGTTCAAAGAAGCAAGTCGGAGCAAGTTCGGAAGCGGAAGCATGGCCAACAAGAATGCCAGCAACTATCCACCATTTTATATTAACAAATCATTTTTTTTATTAAAACAGGGGCAGAAATTTTCTTCGTTTTGTATGATTGTTGCAAGTAGGAGCCAACCTGAAGAACAAGGGAATATCTTTCAAAATTCAGCAAGCAGGAGCTCACCTGAAGAACAAGGGAATACATTCCAAGTGCAGCAGCCAGGCACTCACCTGAAAAACAAGGGAAGTATAATACAAGGCTTATCTTTCAAGTTAAATATTAAGTAACACAATGCGCCCAGTTATCAAACTGGGGCAGAAAATTTTCTTCGTTTTGTATGGTTGTTGCAAGCAGGAGCCCACCCGAAGAATAAGAGAATATCTTTTCAAAATTTAGCAAGCAGGAGCCCACCTGAAGAATAAAGGGAATATCTTTTCAAACGTAGCAAGCAGGAGCCCACCTGAAAAACAAAGGGAATACATTGTCTAATACAACAAGCAGACACCCACCTAGAAAATAAGGGAAGTACAATCCAAATTCTACCTGTTAATTTTAATATCTGATAACCCGACATGCCCAGTCACCATAATGGGGCAGAAAATTTCCTTTGGTTGTCTATTTTGTCGTAAGCAGGAGCCCACCTGGAAAACAAGGGAATACAACTTCAAGTAATCGCCAGCAGAAGCCCACCTGGAGAACAAGGGAATACCTTTTCAAGCAGTCGCAAGCAGGAGTCCACCTGAAGAATGGACACATATTTCAAAACATCGCCAAGGCAACATCCAGAATTCCATTAAAAGAGCACAAGATATAAATTCAAGGCAATATAAGAGCAAGTTTTAAAGGCATAGATAGGATTTTTTTTGTAACTCATAGAGCATAGCTTATGCTAGCTTCTTTTTATCTTTACATGGTGTAATAAGGGGGTCAGCAAGCAGTAACAACAACAACAGCAGTAAAATCACAGCTTCCGGTAGTCCCAGCTACCAGACACTCCTGAACTACACTGACCTGATTCCTGTTTAGCCTGGGATATGTAGGCAACCTTTAAAGTAGGGTGCAGTCAACTTTTTCAAAAATGCTTCACACGGAATATGCAAACGGGCAAAAATCTCTCATTTTCGCTCACTTGTCTTTGCACGAAAACTCTTTGTGTTTCCGGGCAAAGAGGGGCAGCTGTGAGCACATGATTTTTGCCCTAAGCAAATTATTCTAAAAGTTTCAAATAAAATAATTTTTACAATTTTTTGAATTTTGTGTTGATTGGTTACATGTCAATTCATATAAAATACAAAAAAATATGCATCTGCATTTACAAATTAATTTCATATGTTAATTAGGAATTAAGTTGTTTTAGAAGAGGATATGAAGAAAATGCCAAAAATAGTTCACTTTAGCATTGTTATTGTGAAATTGTCGCAAAATAGTTATTAAATAAATTTTATGCATTAATTAGTCTTAGCTTAATTGTTAGTTTAATTTTGTATCTTTGTAGAAATTAGAAATAAATAAATAAATATAAAAATACAAAAAATGAAAACAAAACAAAAATTGAATAAAGAAAATTTAAAATACAATAAAGAAAACAAATGGAACAAGTAAGGGGCTGCCCAGTTTGGGCCAGTTTTGAATTAAAAAACACAGCCCAAAAAACAAAATCCCTCCCAGGCCAGCCCATCCGGTCCAATTCATGCCCCTGAGACCTTCAAAATGACGTAGTATGAAGGTGATACTACGTCGTTTTGAGTTAGCTATTAATGAATTAATCCAGGACATCAATTGATCTTCATCCAGCGGTCCTCATTAGTTCATTCATTTCACCTAAAAATGTCCGAACTCTCCTTCAATTTCAGAGAAGAGACTCTCCTTCCTCGTACATCTCTGCCTTCATAGGCTCCGCCCAGCGCTGCCGCCGGAAATCGCCCACGGCGGCAGCCAACGTCCATTCACCCCCAAATTCACACTATAATATCACATACCCTCCCTCTTTCCATTCCCACCATTGGATTCCCTCAAATACGAACCCATCGCCTCAAACAAATCCCGCCGCCTTCGCCGGAACCCTACCGTCGGCGAACACAACTTATGCCAATGGTCACCAAATTAACACCCGTTGTTCCTTTTTTCATCCCCTTTCCATTCCTCCAAGTGATTTCCTTCGAATCTTGCCGAAAAGCTTCGAATATCAAATTGAAGTTTTCCGGCCAAGACTCGAAGTATGCCAAAAAACCCCAAATTCACACCATGGACTCCTTTTCCCATCCTTTATCCTAATCTACCAACCTTTTCCTTCGAATCTTGCTCAAACTCGTCGAAATTCAAATCTGAGTTTTTCCGGCCAACAAACCCAAACCCAAATTCTTGGGGATTCCTGATCATATCATCCCAAATAGCGTGTTTTCATGAAAAATACACCGTTTGGGATGTTACGGATCATGGATCCTAGAGGATTCTGATATCCTGGCTGGCCAGAGTTTGCTTTTCTAGTAATTCGTCTTATTTCCCTTTTAATTTCATTTATTTTACTTACTGTGTTTGGTTTTGTTCTACTTGATAAAATCCTGTTAGATTAGGTTAATTTATCTTGCATGTTTTTAATTTCTTGTCTGATCAATATTCTATGGTAATTTGAGTTAGTAATTTTAGTTTGGTTATTTTTAGTCGATTACTTCTATGATCTGTTTTTCTAAGTAATTGCATTTCAATTAATAGCCAGCCTAATTAGGTATAGCCTTTCATAAAAAATAGAATGGAAGGTTTGTTTGAGAAAGAATTCTGTGGTTTTGAATAGCTTGTTTCAATTGTCAAGAGTCAGTGTAGTTTAAGTTCTTAGTTAGTTTGTTTGATTCTTGTTTAATCAGTTTTTATTTTGTTCATTAGTGTTTAATAAGTGATTAGTATTGGTTTAGTTCCATACTTAGATTCAATTAGTTCGATTGGTTATAGCTAGTAGTTAATTTCAGTGATTGATTAGGTTTTAGCAATTTTAGAAAGTTAACAAGGTTAGTTTGGACATAGGTCAAAGAGAGAGGTCTGCAGTAATTCTAAGGTTTAACAAGGGTAAATTGGGCATATGAAAATGGCAGGATCATTAAAAGTGGTAAATATTGAAAGGAAGTAGGGGTATAATAGGGATTTTAAGGAAATAGAACCTTCTAGAGTGGGTTGTAGTGTATACCTTAAGTAAATAATTGCACCTACTTGTGCAACAAGTTAAAAATGAGAGGTTTAAAAAAGAAATAAAGAGGGACTAAGGAGCAAAAAATAAAAATCTGAAATGCACCTTAAATTTTCTATAAATAGGCATTGAAATGCCTTGTTTCATAAGTTTTTGAACCCTAAAAATTTCCTCTAAAAATATCTGCCCATTTCCAGATCTGAAATTCAAAAATTTCAGATCTCAATTCCTCTTCCAAATCTGAATTCCAAAAAAAAAAAATCTAAAAAAACATTAGAAAAATCAATAACAAATCCAAAAATAGCTGCTGATCTATTGAAGTCTTCAACTTAATGTCAAGTTTAGTTGATTTCGAATGAGTTTGAATCCAATTGAGCTTGATTCTGAATAAATTTTGTTCTGTCGAAAGTGACTAATGCACTATGGGCTGTTTTCAAGTCTATTTGGTTTGTTGTAACTGTTTTGAGGAAACCTCTCAATTTTACTTGGTTTAAAAACAATTTGGAATCCTGAAGTTTATTCCTGGGTTGGTTTTTAAATTTACTATTGCTGAGTTTGCATACTGTTGCTATTGTGTTGCTGTAGCCGATCTTCACCTCTGCTGAAATTTTATTTTCAGGTACCTTTTTAGCTTCCAAATATTATAAAAAGAATAAGCTTCATTTGTGTGCGCTTCAGAAGTTCTACAATAGACCAGTGGTTCCTTGAACGTGTTGTTGTATCACGTTTTATTTGATGTTTATCATAAACAATGTTATTTGAATATCTGTCAGTTGTGTTATTAAGATTTTAGATTACTGTAATAAGACTAGCTAAATTGCTTGTATAGCTGCGTTGGTAAAACTGTTCAATATAGATACAGGAGATTCAATATTTAGCATAACCTTTTTAGATTGTTTAAATAACCATTTGTCTAGTGTAGTGGTTTATTACAACTCTAGTAAACTCTATTTTGCATAAAATTTGGTGTTGCACTAATAGCACAGTTTTGGTATTAAGTTCGAAACACTAACATTTGTTCTATTAAAGGTTTACAAATCCAGATTTAAACGAGAAATTCAGACTTAAAATTAGTTGAAACATTGAAAAATTTGGTGAATTGTTCTGACTCAACGTATGAGTCAACATGGCTAGTCCAGTGGTGGTTGTAGTATAATTACTGTATTTTGTTAATATGTTAAAGCTAAAATCAGACTTTGAGAAACTGTCCACTCATATGGGCCCAGTTGTGCTATTAACAGGCCTAATTGAATACAAATTCCCCTTATTGTTTGGATCACCTGTAAAGGGCCTAGACTTGTGGTTATTTGTTAATGCTAATCTTACCAAATAAAAAAAATTAATTTAGTAATAAATTCGGGTTTCGGGTTAGGTAGCGGGTTCAAGCTAAAAGGTTATCCCTTTTGTTTGAACCCAGACTTGAACTTAAGATCCGAATTTTAATGTGAATTGATCGAGATCTTTTTCTTTTCTTTGAGAGACAAAAAAAAATAGAAAATATAGTTGCACTAGATTTGGCCTTTAATAAATAAAAAATGAGATGAGCCTCGCCAAATCAAATATACAATTGCGGGAAGTAGGGCATACAACAATGAATCAATTCATTCAACAAGATCTGTTCGGATCAGACCAGGATGAATGGGATTGGTCTGACCTCTCGCTCAGATGGCCCTCATTAATCTCTTAATTCAAAAAATACTTAGTATTTGGGATAGGCGTTTAGCGAATTTCACGGCCTTTCCAAAAGATAACAATACGTTAGCCGCTTTAGGTGCGATTTTAAATAATCTTATCTTCCTAATACGGGTGTGCATTTCATGCATTCCAAATCCAAATCCGAAAACATTAAATAAGAATGTGTTGAAGATCCGGGTGCATTTAATGTGACGTGATCCGAAAACACGTTCTTAAATGACGTTCACTTTCTTAAATAAAACTATAACAGATAAAAGCAGTAAAATAATTCTAAAATGGCACAACATGACAACATGTATTAAAATCAAATATCTTAGCCAAATACAACAGTTGAGCGACCGTGCTAGAACCACGGAACTCGAGAGTGCCTAACCCTTTCTCCTGGGTTAACAGAATTCCTTATCCGGATTTTCGGTTCGCGGACTGTTAACAGAGTCATATTTTCCTCGGTTCGGGATTCAACCGGTGACTTGGGATACCATTAATCTCCCAAGTGGTGACTCTGAATAAATAATAATAAATCCTGTTTCGACTGTCCTTTAAATGAAAAAACTTCTTTACGCCCTTCGCGGGGTGTTTTAAATCATAAAAAGGAAGTGTGACAGATTTCATCAACTAAAGGTTCTCGAGAAGAATCAAGAATTTCTTTACCTTTAGAAGAAGGAGTTTTTGGAATAGAACTCCTAGAAGAAGAACCAGAAGAGTCGCCTCGAGTAGATTCTAATCCTGTACGAAGCCTGCCTCCTCTGCCTCTTCTATGTCTAACAGGGGCATTGCGAAATTTGTCTAATATTGGAACTCTTTTAGGGTTAGGGTATGGAGACGCCATTGTTGAGCAAGGATGGATCAAAAGAGAGCAAAAGCGTGGAAGAAAATGTCTGCTAAAGATTTATGGAGAAGAAAATAAAGGAAGAAAAGGTTAAGTATGTATATGATGGCAACTATCACTTCGTGAATAGTAGGAGTGAAGAAGCCTTGAAAAATGGTGCAAAATAGCAGAATCAATCAAAAAGTGGGACATGGACAGAACATTAAATGGAAAAGACAACTGAGACGTCAATATTGTCATACGCATTGATTATGGTAAAAATCCCCTTTTTATGAAGATCTACTTCCCAATTATTTAATTGATAAATAAATAGAAAGTTGGGGGACTATCTGTATTGGGAAAAAGTTGAATTTACATTAAAAATGACGTGGCATGACACGTGGACTGGTCAAATGGTCAAAGCGTAACAATTGAGAAACATGCACGAGAGATAATAGATACGGGAAGAGGAAGTTAAACAGGCACGAGAAGCAGTTTAGACAAGACTCTCGTACCAATTCAAGTCATTTAAAGCCAACGGATCGGAAGGCATTGAAAACATGAATCTGAAGACAAAAAGGAGTCCAAATTCAATATTAAATACCTGATACGTTAGAAAACTGGTATTTAATATGAATGATTGTGTAACGGCTTATTTAATGTCATTTATTACTCATAATTGTCTCATTAAAGCTTAGGTTTCATTCCTTTACCTACAATCAACTATAAAAGGAAGAAGTCTCATCATATGTAAGGACACGAAAAATTATTGATATCATACTGAAATACAAATTTGTTTACTGCTTTATTCTTATTCTCAGAAAGCCTATTATTCTTTTTTGGTCTCTTGATTATCAGTAACCCGATTTTTCATCTTAAATTCTAACTTTGACCAAAATATTATTTTTTGGTTAAACACATGTAAAAACGAGCAATATATATATGACTAGTAATATATTTCATATTTGTGATAAGTGGGATTAATATGCATATGTGTATGTATTGAAACGAAATTAGCGAAGGAGATAGTCATTAACCAGTAGCCACGAGAGTGACCAAAAGCAAAATCAATTTAGGTGAAGAAGAGCCAGCCATTGTTGCAACTTTTTTTTCTTTTCTGAAAGAGAGAAGACTTGTTTATATTAAACTTGCTCACTTTTCTTTGCAAAGGGCTACTATTTATCGGCAGCCTTGACTCGCTTTTCTATACATATTTTAGGCAAAAGTATAAGTATAAGCCAGTGTCTGAGTAAAAAATCTTTCTAAAAGAAAAACATCTTTTGTAGTTTATGATTAAAAGTAAATATACTTCTTTTTCTGTGTAAACTAGGATAAACCTGCTTCTTAATACCTTTGTAATATTTTTTTTTGAAAAATATAAAAGATCCAAGGGGGCTCGACTTTATTAAATAAGCCACCAAACTTAATTAATTATTGGATCGGACCATTGCAACCGGCAACCCTTAAAAATTGAAATTCTGAAAGAAAAATAGACAGGAGAAAAATTGTATATATAATTGTACATTGAAACAAAGAGAAGACCTCATAAATAAGATCTTTAAAGTGATTAACAAAACAATTTTGAGACGTTTTAGAATGTAGTGGATTGGTATTATTGCATTAATGATTAATAAGTTAAAGAATTATTATAAAAAAATAAAATAGAAGAAAAGAAGTATAATATCAAAAACAACAAGGAAGAGTAGTGTTAAGAAACCAAATTTGGAAGAAATTCTCCAAAGTTATTTCTTTTTCCTTCTGTTTTTCCGAAATCATTGAATTGACTAATACAAATCATACTACATAGAATTCACTTAAAGGAAAATACTTTCTATAAGTTTCTTCATTAATTGCTACGGTGAAAAGTAATTCAGAGAGAACTAGCTTAGTTAAATTGCTTAGAAAACAGGCCATTGCTCACCGCCAAAAGAAATGTTGTCCTTTTACTAGTTAAAAATTCAAGTAAAAATACACATATACTGTGCTTTTTTAAAAAAAATAAAAAAAATCTTGCATTTAATATTTTAATATATTTATTCGATGAAAATAAGTTTTTACGGTTATATCACTTTCAACTAACTCCCACTTGGAAGTAAGAGGAAATCTCAACGTGGACGTACAAAATACGCACAAGCCTACTTTAAGATTTTTGCGAAATTTAAAATACTTTCTCTGTTTAGATTGCTTCGTTTGACTTAATAAAAATTTTAATAAAAGGAAAATTTGTTTTTGAGTTATGTGGTCTTAAATAAGTTATAGCATTTGTGTCGTTATAAAACTTTTAAAACTTGTGGTCTGAAACTTGTCATAATATTTGTGTGGCTATAAATATTTCTTATTAAATCAATATTGAAAGTGTCAATCCTCTTGAAACTGATTAATAAGAAAATAGTGTCAATCTTTTTTAAACATATTTTTTGTAACGGAGGGATTGTTTTGCCACAACTATTTTTGGCAACATGACAAAGCAAATAGGAACGGAAGGATTGTTTTGATTATTTTTTTTTTTTTTTTTTTTTTTTCTGGTTTCATACTATTTGTATTGGTAGAGTTTTCATGGAAGCTGCATGGCCAGTGCATCTCCAGAGTTTGATGCAAAGAATGTCTTAATACAAGGACAGAGCCAGAGACAACCAGATATTGTTTTGGGATATATAGACGATGCATAATTGAAGATAGGCAAATGATAGAAATATTTGCGTTTTCTTTTGGTGGTTAGAAAAGAAGTGGAAAGAAAATATAATGGTGCATTTTTTGGCATATTAGTTACTCTCTCATCTTGGGAAAATTGAATGCAGAATGCCTATTTTTTGAGGGTCTTATATACACACTTGTATGAGCCCTGTTCAATGTTCTATCATAAATGTCGTCTACCTTCCCTCTATTTGTTTTTACATACAGAGAAACAAGGGAGAAGCTAGAAATGTTCACATTAATTTTCTCAGGGTTGTTTGTATAAGAATCCATTTTCTCGAATATTTTATGCTTGAGTATCTCTAAATCTATTGTAAAATAGCTGGTACAGCAATTTATTAGTTCATGCATACAATTGAACAAAAAAACTAATGGGAAGTTTCACGTTTGGCCGCTCGCCAAAAATATTTGCATTCGCTATATATATATATATCCTAAAACTAAATGCATGTGTTAGACCAAGTGGTTTTAACATACAATTATAAAAACTAGAGAAATTTTCATAAAGCAATATTTTTTAGTGGTAATTAGCTATCTACAGATACAGATACCATTTGCTATATTACGGATTGTAGATACGTTTTCTGTTGTTATAAGATGTATTAGATGTATTTAAGCTACTGTATTCATGAGTACGGTGTTAGATATTCTGAATTTATAAGTGACTAAAACAGAAAATAAATGAACAGAAATTGACAGATTTATGTCCCGAGCCCGCAAATTCCTCGTGTGTCCTTAAAGAATCTTATCCCTTCACTATTGCCCAAGGTTAATGGGTAAATTCTTCCCAGGATAGAACGGAACTTTCAACTTAGCGGTAGTGGCACTACAAACCACTAAGTTATCAGTAAACTCAAAATAATGGTATAAATCACACGACATACTTACTTTGTTTTGAAAGTAATGATGCAGAAAGAAGAAGGAGATGAAGCAAAAGATTTCAGGATGAAAAATTCTAAAGGAATGATTGCTTATTTATAGCCAACGAATTTCTGTATTGAAAGGGTGTGAAAGTGGATGCTCACGCTGTAGGTGGCTATTCGTGAAATGCAGCCTCTCACTGGTGGCTGTTTAATTAACGCGGGAATATTTGAATAAAATTAAAGACAAAAATTAACTAATTTATCGTTACAAATAACAGTCACTCAAGATATTAATATTTAATTAATTAATTTCATTTTATTGGTCCAAAAAATTAAGTTAATCAATCATATCAATTGACTGAAGCCGAAGCCGAAGCCGAGCGAGCGACGACGACGGCGCAATGCCCCTTCATCTTAGCTCCTTTTAAGAGTTTAAGGAAGTGCTTCTATATTTAAACCCAACAAAATACTTGTCTTTAACCAATGAGGGACAAAGTGCAAAAACTAAAGTTGCCTTTTTACCTTCTTCCCTTATTTCTCATTCACACTACCACTTCAACCCCAACAATCCCCCACATGAAAGGAGAATGATGAACATGCATGAAAATTTTTGTGTGATTCGCAACTAAGAACTAATTGCATCGGGATAAGTAGGTTTCCCTTTGAATTTTTCGTAGTGAACATATATCAGATATACTCGGTCAATCGGTAGATTTGATATTTTTGAACCGTCGAGCTTTAATGTACACCTAGACAACATATGTCACACAATTAATCCTTATCCATCTTTTGGTTCTTATTGTTATGTTCATTTTAGCCAAGAACACCGTCTGGTATCATAAGTGCGTAGAGAATCGGCCTTATAACATTCTCCTTGAAGCGGCTTACACTTCACACTTATATAGGTGATTTCTAAACGTGTTATCCCGTGGATACACAATTTGATATACCCTGTATCAAACATAGAAATCATTAAAAGATCCTAACGCTTTATCCTTGGTATTGAACATTGTCTGTGTCACGAGAATGGACCAAAATTCTATTTGGCAATGTTGAAAAAGTCACTAATGACTTTGTTTGATCTCCTTGAACCTAGATCTTGGGATCTCCAATCTTCTAGGTAGAGTTACCGCCATAGTGACTTGTCCTCGGCCGTAGTCCCATTCCCTTTGATGACTTTTCAATCGCCTCTCTAGGTAGGCTTATTGTAAGCGGATCCGATACATTATCTTTTGACTTTACATAGTCAATTGTGATAATTCTACCAGAGAGTTGTTGTCTAATGGTATTATGCTTTCGTCGAATGTGACGAGATTTTCCATTATACATAACGCTCCCAGCCCTTCCTATTGATGCTTGACTGTCGCAATGTATGCATACATGTGCCAAAGGTTTAGGCCAAAAAGGAATGTCTTCTAAGAAATTCCGGAGCCATTTAGCTTCTTCACCGGCCTTGTCTAAAGCTATAAACTCAGACTCTATTGTAAAGCGAGCGATGCATGTCTGTTTGGACGACTTCCCAGACTCTGCTCCTCCACCAATGGTAAAAACGTATCTACTTATGGATTTTGTTTTTGTTGATCCGGTATTCCAATTTGCATCACTATATCCCTCAATAACTGTGGGATAATTACTGTAATGCAATACATAGTCTTGAGTATATTTCAAATATCCCAAAACTCATTTCATTGCTATCCAATGAGCATGGTTGGGTTTACTTGTGTATCGACTGAGTTTGCTTATTGCACAAGTTATATCAGGTCGTGTACAATTCATAATGTAGGATCTTAATTCCCAAAATTAAATCGACAACTCCTAAGTCTTTCATATCAAACTTACTAGTAAGCATGCGCTTAGTAGCATTTACGTTAGCAATGTCGTTACTCATTATCAACATATCATCCACATATAAACAAACAATGACTATTTGATTTGGAGTATTCTTAATGTAAACACATTTGTCACATTCATTGATCTTGAAACCATTTGACAATATTGTTTGGTCAAATTTCGGATGCCATTGTTTTGGTGCTTGTTTTAGTCCATAAAGTGACTTAACAAGTCGACAAACCCTTTTTTCTTTTTCGGGAACTACAAGCCCTTCAGGTTGTTCCACATAGATTTCTTCCTCTAAATCCCCATTTAAGAAGGCTGTCTTTACATCCATCTGATGGATTTGAAGGCCAAACATGGCGGCTAATGCTATTAATACCTGGATAGATGCAATCCTTGTTACCGACGAGTATGTGTCAAAGTAATCAAGACCTTCTCGTTGTCTAAACACTTTAACAAATAATCTTGCCTTATATTACTCAATAGTACCATCAGCTTTCATCTTCCTTTTGAAAATCCATTTAGAACCCAAAGGTTTATTTCCCGGAGGAAGATCAACCAATTCCCAAGTATGATTACTTAATATGGGTTCTATCTCACTATTGACTGCCACTTTCCAATATTGTGCTTCCGAGGAAGGCATTGCTTCTTTGAACGTTTGAGGCTCATTTTCTAATAAAAATGCCAGAAAATCTGGTCTAAAGGAAGTAGCTATCCTTTAACGTTTATTACATCTTGAATTTTCCTCATCAAACATACTTTCCTTTGATACTTCCCGAGGCCACTTAGATTTTTCATTAGACGACTTACATTCCATTTTATATGGATAAATATTAAAATTCAGCATTATCCGATTCAATTACCGTATTAATATGAATGTCGGAATTTTTTGATTTTGTGAGCCAGAAACTAATATGCCTTACTATTACTTTTTGGTTTCTTAGATGGTCTTGGTAGAGATTTCATTGAATCTGCCTAAGTTTCTGCGATTAACAAGCTGCTTCTGCGGCTACGCTTATGCGAAAAATATTCCGCTTCTGCGGAAATTGGAGGGAAGCCCAGCTTCCGCTTCTGCGGTGCCCAGGTCGCTTCCATGACTCCGCTTATGCGGCTCCGCTTATGCGAAAAATAGACCGCTTCTGCGGTCTCAGAGGAGAAGGTGATAAACCGCTTCTGCGGCGCAAAGGCCACTTCTGCGGAACCGCTTCTGCGGTTCCGAAGCCGCAGAAGCGAAAACAACAGAAGCCTGCTGCAATTTTCCTTCTAACTTCCAAAAATTTACCTGTTGAGCATCCAAATCATCCCGAGGCCCCCGGGACCTCAACCAAAAGTACAGACATGATCTAATACATTATTCAAACTTGCTGCCAGATTATTCAAACTTGATCTAATACATTATTCAAACTTGATCTAATACATTATTCAAATTATTCAACATGATCTAATACCCGTTAAGTTTATGTCCAGATTTTGATGCAAAGAATCATTCTATGATTGAGTAAGGGTTTTGATAGGTCAATTGTATGAGAATTTTTTTTTTTTTTTGACATACCTATGGAAATACACTTCGGGGTAGGGGTAAGGTCTGCGTACACACCACCTCTCCATACCTCACTTGTGTAATTTTACTGAGTTGTTGTTGTTATATTAGTTGTTATGCGAGGGGTAATTACAATTTGATGTCTTACCTGTAAATTAGAAGGAAAAGAAGTTCAAAGCTATAGTCTTTAGGTTTGGTTGGGGTTGGTTTGTTAACTCATTAGATCTGAAGTTAGAAAAGCATCAGTGATTTGTGAGCTGGTGATGATACTTGAGAACAAATCAAGTTTGTTTCTGGTGAAGCTATTCTCATCTCTTAAACAGAAAAATACTTGGATTTGGTTACCCCAAAAGTAAAAGATTGTACATGAATTTGGTGATATCTTGTTATTGCAGGGATCTAGGTGTGAATAGATCTAACACAAATGAGCATCGTAAGACATCGGTGTCATCCCCCGAGAAGGAAGACTGATATTATACAACGAGAGGGTCGGTAGGTGTAGATGATAGTAACAAGTTGTTCATTGATTCAAGGGAGGAAAAGAAAAAGATGGTTTGGCCAAAATTGCTTATCACATTGTCAAATAAAGAAAAAAAAGAAGATTTTATGGCTATGAAAGGTTGCAAGCTTCCGCAAAGGCCTAAGAAGAGGGCCAAGTTGATAGAAAGAACCGTACTTTAAGTCCTCATACTCCGAATTCAGATATATGTGATCCAAGAATTAGACTTTTGGTACGCATGCTTGTTTCTTTCTATGGTAAATCTAGTCTGAAAATAGTTACTTGTCTTTGTTGTGTGGTGCAGTTGGTGCAACCAGGGACATGGTTGCAAGACTTGTGCCAAGATCCAAAAAAGGTATGGAGTGAGGGAGAAGAAGACCTCTAAGAATGTATTCCACTTGCTCCTTTTGTTTTTTTTTGTTTCTTCACCTGAGAAAGTTGTTTTTTTCACAATTGAGAAATCTCCTAGGGCCAAAAGGGCTAGTATGCATGGTTCGAAACTTGATGGATAATGCTCCCCACCCCCTTCCGCGCGCGCTCTACCCTTGACTGAGAAATTTGTAGCTTAATTACATATAATGATGTATTTGTAGTGCAGAAACCAAGAGGATTAAAAGCTATGGGAAGCATGGAAAGTGATTCAGAATAAAATTTGGGGAAGATAAGGATGATGAAACATGGACAGAACCAAAGACAGCCAGATAGATTTTTGGGAATTCTTTTGGAAATAGTTGCAGTTGAAGATGGGCAAAAGATAGAAACTTTTGAATTTATTTTGGTGAGCAGAGAGAAGATTAGGAAAGAAAATCTGAAAAATGATGTAATTCTTGGCATTATTATTCCTAATTTCAGCTCATCTTGAAAAATGAATTGCTTCTTTTTTGGCTTTCTTAATCTTTATGCCTACACTTGTATGTGTGCTGTTCTATGATGCTTTTCCTTTTTTCTCCCTTATGTTTTCCGCTTTTGTCCTATTCCTATTTCTTTCCTTTCACGAGTCTTTCTTCATATCTTTTAAATTTTAAAATCTTTCTACGAGTACTTCAAAAGTTTCCAAGTAAGTTCAACCAAGAGATTGTAAGTTCGAGTCTCTCTAAGAGCAAAGTGAGAAGTTTTTGGAGGGAAGGATGTCGAGGGTTTATTTGAAAACAGCCTCTCTACCCCAGGGTAGAGGTAAGGTCTGCGTACACACTTCTCTCCCTAGACCCCACTAAATGAGATTATACTGGGTTGTTGTTGTGGTATCTATGTAAAAACATGCCTATAATAGCATTTAGTTTTTTTTTTCTTGCAATCGATTTTTATGTTATGTTATATTGTCTTCTATAACAATACTTGTCTATAGCACCCAAAAAATGTTGAAATTATAGAAGTTTGTGTAGTTGTTAAATAATATACTAGTGTATATTGGTACTAAGAGCTTGTTTGGACATAAGAACTTTATCACTTTTTTTCGAAATTAGTGTTTCGCATAAAATTTTTAATTTTTAATTTTCACTTGAAAATGAATTTTAGAATTTTTAAAAAAATTTTAAAATTACAAAAAGTTATTTTTCAAAATTTTCACTTACATCACTCAAAAAAATATAAAAACAAACATAATTCTAATTTTCAAATACCATTTTTATTTGTAAAAAAAATTCACTTTTTATTTGAATTTTATAATTCTTATATCCAAACGCCCACTAACATTTTATCCAAGTCAACACACGCCCACGAGGACTTGCTAGAAAAAGTAAAGGAAAATTGCATCCAATTCATTATGAATATGTGGTTGTTGGATAATGAACGAACCAATTATGTGAGAAATGTGTGAAAAGATTATTTGGTGGAAATAAAGAACATTTTAAATTTGTGACTATCTGTTAGCTTTTATTCTCTAACATAAATGGCAACTACCTTTCCTGCATTGTAAAGAGAAACAAGAAGCTAGAAAAATCAAATGCTGTTTGTTATGCATGTGTGAGCTTTAAATCTTTTGAAATATAGAATTTATATTAATAGGGCGGTTCAAAATCGAATCGAAATCGTTAACCGAACCGAATCGAACCGATGACCTATGGGCTTATTGGTATCAGATTATCGGAGTAATGGATGGTGAACAAATTAATATTTCATAATTAACGGCTTAACTGTTTGAGGGCGGATTACTCAATTTTCTTATCAGGTAAACTGTTAGCCTGTTAAGAATTTTTATATTTATACTTTTACCCCTATATATATAAAGTACTATTAAAACCTAAATGGCTAAATCCCTAATTTCAAATTCTCAATAGAACTATCGTCTTATTGTAGCCAATGGCATAGGCAATCGTCTTTGGCTTCTAATCAGGAAAAGCTACTACAACTAGCAGAGACAGTTTGAATTATGCATTTGGCCGTTTGGTATTGATTGTTCAAAATTTTTTTATTTGATTTAGCTGATAAATCGCCTGATTATTGTCAATCCGATACCAATTCGCCCGTTATCTTATTGGATGATTAGTGAATTACTATATTTATAATCCAATAACTGATAAGTCGAACCGTTAAGCCTAATTATTCGCCCGATCCGCTCGATAAGCACCCCTAATTTATAAATTCTCAAATATATATATATTATTCCTTAAAAATATATTAAAAATATGTAATTTATAAATATTCCTTAAAATTTTTCATAATTTTATCTTTTATCGTATTATTTCAAGGTTGGACTTAGAACTTTTGAATGTTCTAATAAGTTTTATAGCCATTAATATTAGTAGATTAAATAATGCTAACAAAAGCCCAAACTAAAATCAAATCAATATTAATGCTAACAAAAGACATTCAATTCAATATTACGAAAAGGAATGTATTGAATATCGATTTTTTATTTTGCAATAATTTAGATAAAAATGCATAAACTATTTTTATTTTTTCTTTAGCGTTTAGTCATGTAAATAATACTCCCTTATTAGTCTACTTATTTTGGCATGACTATTACTTTTAGATTATGTTTATTTTTATTATGGCTTTTTAATTAGCAGTATTTATATTACATAATTTATTGTCTTTATTGTCGAATATTTAGGATAATGCCATGAACACATCTCATATTTTGTATTATTTTCTAGGAAAATATTTTATATAGTTGTATCTTACTAGGATTAAAGAAATATGTTGAACACAAGTTATATATTTTGTTTTACGAAGATTTTACCGGAAAAAACCCTAGAAAAATTGAAAATCCGAGAAAACCCGAGAAAAATCAAGATTGAAAAACTCGAGTTTTATTTGTTTGGTTTGTTCTTTAGATTTAATAACCCGACACAATTGGTTTGATTTGGTAATTATAAAATCTTAACCAACCCGACCTATGTACACCCCTAATAATAAGTATGCGTGCGTCTGTTGAGTCAAATGGTTTTAAACGTACAATTTTGGAAATTGGATGGCCCATTTATTCATGGGCCATTTTCTCACTTTGACTTGTCATTTTTAGAAGGAATTTTTACATTCCTATTCCACATAGAAAACTATATTACCCTTAATGTTTAAGATTTGATTTAATTACATTTACTATACTTAATGTCACGACCCTAGTTCACCAATCGTGAACCTGTCATGACGGCACCCAGTCTTCGCGACTAGGTAAGCCTAACACATTGCGGAATTTTTAACCACCTTTACGAAAGCAATAAGACAAATACTAATAATATAAGAAAAATGTAATAAGTGCCACCTGGCACATACACTTCAACTCAAAACACTGAAACGACCTCCAAGACCCGGAAACTCACGGGCAACACAGGCTAAAGGACATAAACTATGGCTCTATCATC
>MU720795.1:0-40868 GCA_026770625.1 Nicotiana glauca
GATAAAATGTACGTTGGTGCTCGGCAAGTATGGTCGGGTGCTAGTCATGGCCCTCCAGTTTGGGTCGTGACAGTCATGTGGTACCATATAAAATCAATATGTACACTATTAATTCTTAAAATGGTAAAAAAAAAAAAACTTTATTTTCTCCTGAGAAAAAAATTTCTATCTTTACAATAAAGAAAATCTCATCAAATTTCTCATATTATGTGTATAATTGAAAGCATATTCGAAAGTAGTATTATTAATAATTATATGAAATTATACTTTTAAAACTCTTTTTTGTGCTAAAATTATTCCACTCAAAATACCATATCAAATATATATAATGGTATCGAGGTTGTTAAACTTACATGGTCTTACAATAACATAGTCAAAAATCCTCTATAATCTCATGAATGGTCATAATCCCTTCAAGCTCATACGGAGTACTATGATATATCATAATATTATAGTACCGGATGAAACAATGCGAACGCGAAGAACACTAAATTTCTCCTCCAAGATAACTCTTCGCGAACCTGGAGGAGCAAACGCGAAGGAGAAAACCAACTGACAGATATCATGAGTTCAAAAATAGGGGAAAATGACCTGTAGCCCACCCGGAACACACCCGAGGCCTCCCGGGACCCCGCCTAAATACACAAACAAGTTATATAACCTACCACGGACTTGCTCGGGGTCTCAAATCACATAAAACAGTGCCTAAAATGCATATTACGCCATGAATCGAACTATGAACTTCCAAATCTTCCAACTTCGAAAACGTGTGTCGAAACTAATCAAATCAACTCAGAATGATGCCAAATTTTGCAGACAAGTTGCAAATGAAAAGATGGAGCTGTTCCAACTCTCAGAATCACATTCTGACCCTGATATCACAAAAGACAACTATGGGTCAAACTTCTCCATTTTCCAAACTTCAACATTTCTAATTTTTGCCGAAATGCCTCAAATTACCCTACGGGCCTCCAATAAAAATTACAATGCATCGTTAAGTCCAAAATAACCATAAAAAATTGTTTTCATCATCCAAAGCTCATTTTGGAGTCGTTTACTCAAAAGTCAAATTCTCACCGCTTAAGCTTCCAAACTAAATTCCTTCTTCCAATTCGACTCCAAATAATCCGGTAGCTGAATTCAACCTTGCACGTAAGTCTATAAATATAATATGAAGCTTCTCAAGACCTTATGCCGCTGAACGAAACTGAAATTCTCAATATGACCGGCAGGGTCGTTACATCCTCTCCCTCTTAAAACAAACGTTCGTCCTTGAACATGCCAAGATTCGCCTCGAAGAACTCAAATCACTTCATGAACACTTCCAACATACACTTGTGGGTGATCCATGTCACCCCAATCTGCATAAGCTTGACGTCACCATCTTAATTGCAATATAGCCTTTCTACCAATACCAATAAGCCTTAGAGCCAAAATTCTCACCTTCCATTCATTTCTAGGAGACCCGATTCTAAATCAATATCCGGTACCAATCTCAAATAGTTGAAACCACTATGCCAATAACCACATAGTACAACCACACAACATACACACCACACATAGGTCTATAATAACATTCCTGATCACAATATATGCCTGAAATCAAATCTTGCACCGTCCACTAGCCTCATATTCGATAGAACTCTATTTTAAACCTCCATAACACTAACAATGATGCAAGAAACACTAAGACCTCATAACCAAACACCAAAATCAACAAGCCACAACTAACACACGAAAGCTAAAACTTAAGAAGCATAGAACGAAAATGACTAAATATTGAAAAAGAAACAAATAAGGTAACTGTCAAACAAGCTTGATAGGCACAATTTTCTATCAGTACTAACCTACAAAACAATACAACAAGAAAAGAATCAAAGCATATGAACAAATCATAAGGATTTCATACTGACATAGCTTCCACCACGGTACACAACATGGTTCAAACACATCAAGTCACATGAAATCGAGAGGGTCCTTCCCTCGACTCTGAATCATAAGTAGGGTATACATCCACTATCTGAAACCTCTTACTAAATCAATTCCATCAACAAAATTATAACACGTGCTGGCTTCCGACACTGATAAGGCATAATATCGGAGCTCGTAACCAAAAATTTTAAGAAATCACATCAAGCTTACCGTAAGGGACAATAGGAATTTACTACTAGCCTCATAACTCTCAATAAATAATAGAAATAGATGATAGACACGGCTATCTTTCACGGCCCTAAACCCGAACCCGGTCGCGGTAGGGCCTCTCGTGAAGACAAGGCCAGCCAATTAACCCAATTCACCTTTTAAAATAGTTTAACAACATAAAGCAGTCTGAAACATGATTTAATAGTACCAAGTAACGGATAATATCAATAAACTACGAAAATATAACCCAACACAGCCCTAACCGGGGTGTCATAAGTCACGAGCATCTAACAATACTAAATACCCAAATGTAACTATAAAGTTAGTACTGCACTAAGAATATGAAAGGAAAGAGATAGGGAGGAGCTCCAGGCTGTGAACGACAAAAGCTACCTAAAGACTCCTCGAGATCAGCCTAAAGCTGGAACGAATCAGCACTCGGGAGCGGGACCAGATGTGCCTGAATCTGCACACAGGGTGCATGGAGTAAAGTGAGTACTCCAACTCAGTGAGTAACAAATATAAATAATGACTGAAAGTAAGAAAATACGTAAGGCACAAGGCATTCTATAATGAATCAGTAAAACTAGTTAAAACAGTAAACCAGTGGGAAGTCAAGAAAAATGTTTTTTCAACAATAAATAGGTAATTGACAGACAGTTAAGGCATAGTAACCAAATTAAAGCTCGGCCCTCGGGCACAGTATCAATCAAAACTACCCCTCGGGCAACATCTCAGAGCAATACCAGCCCCTCAGGCTCAATCTCACAACATAATAGGTACCCGCGCTCACTGGGGGTGTGCAGACTCTTGGAGGGGCCCCTTACGGCCCAAGTGCAATAACAGGCCATCTCGTGGCATCAAATCTAGGCCCTCCGCCTCGTATCAATCAAGCCACCTCGTGGCGTAGATATCTCAGGCCCTCGGCCTCAAATCAGTATCAGTGTTTCCTCACAACATAGGCCCTCGGCCTTACACAGTCAAAAATCCTCACAAGCCCCTCGGGCAATAGTAAAACAGTGTTTCTCAGCCCAAACATCATTTAAAATATCATTTAAGTCTCAAAACTGAGTAAAAATGGATGAGTAGTAAAACAGTGGAAAATAACATGACTGAATTCAAGTAGTAAGTCAAAACAGTGAGGAAATATCAAATAAAAGCCCCGAAGGATTCAAATAGTTGGCACAAAGCCCAAATATGGCATTCTGCCAAAATCATAATGATAGCAAATAAGTTTTCAGCTAAATACGCGATAAAATCATCAACCGGGATGGACCAAGTCACAATCCCCAATACTGTATGACCCCACGCTCGTTAACAAGTGTGTGTCTCACCTCAACATAGCACTATGATACGCAATCCGGGGTTTAAAACCCTCAGAGCATCATTTACATTCATTACTCACCTTGAACCGGCTAAATATCTAGCTCGCGACCCCTTTGCCCCTCTAATCGGCCTCCACGCGCGTTGAATTTATCCAAAATTAGAACGAGGACGTCAAAATATACCAAGGGAACAAAGCCCAAGCCAAAACAATCAATAAAGGGCATAAATCCCGAAATTACCAAAACCCGACCCCCGGGCCCACGTCCCGATTTTCAGAAATTTTTACACCAACGAATTCTTTATCTCCCCAAGAGTTTATACCTATCAAAAGTTCTCAAATCCTACCCCAAATGGTCCTTCAGATCCCCAATCAAAAGTCTAAATTCCCAAGCCCTAGTTCTTCAATTTTTAGCTTAAGTTCCATAATTTTCTATGTGGAATTCTCATAATAATCGAGTTTTGAGTCCAAGAATCTTACCTCAATGTGATTCCCCTTGAATCCCTCTTCAATCCCCTTCAAAAATCTCTAAAAAATGACCAGCTATGGAGGAAATAGCCTCAAGTCTAATTTCCTTCTTCGGGAACGCGCTCAAACCCTCGCGTTCGCGAAGCACAATTTTACTTTGATCAATTTTCCTTCTACGCGATCGCAACCAAGTCCCCGCGAATGTGATGCTTTACCCGGGCGAACCTTCGTGAACGCTCTCCGTCCATAGAGAACGCGATGAGCAACATTGACCTCAGACCAGCTGACCAAAAGACCCTATGTGAACGCGATTCACCAATTCCTTAGCCCTTCGCGAACGCGAAGCTCCCATTGCGAACGCGGAGCTCCCATTGCAAACGCGGAGGCTTAATCCTTGCCTTCCTCAACTAACTCTTCGCGAACGCGAGGCTCCACTCGCGAACGCAAAGGGTAAAAATCCCTGCAATAGCTAAACAGATTTTCTGCAATTTTCTAAACTCCAAAATGTTCCGATTGACCATCCGGTTCGGTTGGAACTCCAAAATCCCTGCAAAACCTAATATTTCTGGTTGTTAGGCAAGCTTTTGCAACTCTCGGAATTCCATTCCGACCCCTATATCAAAATCTTGCCTACCAACCGGAAATCGCCAAAATATCAACTTCGCCAGTTCAAGCCTAAAACTACTCCAAACCTGCAAAAATCATTCTGATCACATTCCTAAGTCATGAATCACCTCCCAAAGCTAATTGAACCATCGGAACTCACATTTGAATCCTCTAACACATAAGTCAACATTCGGTTGACTTTTCCAACTTAACAACAACAACAACAACAAACCTAGTTTGATCCCAACATATGGGGTCTGGGGAGGGTAGTCTGTATGCAGGCCTTACCCCTACCTAATGCAGGTAGAGAGGTTGTTTCCAATAGACCAAAAATGAGATGCACCAGCCTTCTTAAAAGAGACTAAGTGTCCTAAACCTTACCAAATCCTTCCCGAATTCAATCCGACCAACTCGATACCACAAAACACGGATAACAAAGTATAAAGAAGCAAATATGGGGAAATAGAGCGGTAACTCATGAGCCGACTGGTCAGGTCATCACATCCTCCCCAACTTAAACAAATGTTCGTCCTCGAACGTGTCAAGAAACGTACCTGAAGCCTAAAACAGGTGAGAATATCTGCTCCGCATCTCCCGCTCAGTCTCCCAGGTAGCTTCCTCCATGGGCCAACCTCTCCACTGCACCTTCACTAAAGCTATATCTTTTTATCTCAACTTCCAAACCTGACGTTCCAGAATAGCTGTTGGCTCCACATCATTAGTCAAATCACCCTCCAACTGAACCGTGATGAAATCCAGAACATGAGACGGATCCCCAATATACTTCCGGATCATAGAGACATGAAATACCGGATGCACACTCAACAAGTTGGGTGGCAAAGCAAGCTCATAAGCCACCTCCCCAATCCTCGTAAGTACCTCAAAAGGTCCAATGAACCACGGACTCAACTTCCCCTTCTTCCCAAATCTCATAACACCCTTCGTGGGTGAAACCTTCAGCGGAACCTTCTCACCAACCATGTAGGACACATCTCAAACCTTCTTGTCAGCATAACTCTTTTTCCTCAACTGCGCTGTACGAAGTCTCTCCTGAATCACTTTTACCTTATCTAAACCATCATGAACCAATTATGTCCCCAAAAGCCTAGCCTCAGCGGGCTTGAACCAACCAATTGGAGATCTACACCACCTTCCATACAAAGTCTCATATGGAGTCATCTGAATACTCGACTGGTAGATGTTGCTATAAGCAAACTCTGCAAGTGGTAGAAACTGATCCCATGACCCTCCGAAATCAGTTACACAAGTGTGTAGCATATCTTCTAATATTTGAATAGTGCTCTCGGACTGCCCGTCTGTCTGAGGGTGAAAAGCTATGCTCAACCCCACTTGAGTACCTAACTCCCGTTGAACAGACTTCCAAAACTGGAAAGCAAACTGAGTGCCTGATCTGAAATGATGGAAACTGGGACACCATGCAACCGAACAATCTCCCGAATATCTATCTCTGCTAACTGCTCTGAAGAATAAGTAGTACAGATAGGAATGAAGTGCGCGAACTTGGTCAACCGATCCACAATTATCCAAATAGCATCGAACTTGTTCAGAGTCTGTGGAAGCCCAACTACAAAGTCCATAGTGATCCGCTCCCACTTACACTCTGGAATATCCATCTGCTGAAGCAAGCCACCCGATCTCTGATGCTCATATTTCACTTGCTGATAATTGAGACACCGAGCTACAAATCCCACAATATCTTTCTTCATTCTCCTCCACCAGTAGGTGCTGTCTCAGATCCTAATACATCTTCGTGGCTCCTAGATGAATAAAATAACTCGAGCTATGGGCCTCCTCCAAAATAAACTCCCAAAGCCCATATACATTGGGCACGCAAATCCGGCCCTACATCCGCAATACCCCATCATCTCCAATAGTCATATCTCTGGGATCATCATGTTGAACTTTGTCCCTAATAACAAGCAAATGTGGATCATCATACTGGCACTCTCTAATGCGCTCATATAGGGAAGACCGAGAAACCACACAAGCCAATACCCGATTGGGCTCCGAAATATCCAACCTCACGAAACGATTGGCCAAAGCCTGAACATCAACCATAATAGGTCTCTCCCCAATTGGAATATATGCCAAACTCCCCATACTCACTGCCTTTCGGCTCAAAGCATCGGCCATCACATTGTCCTTCCCCGGATGGTACAATATAGTGATATCATACACCTTAAGCAACTCCAACCATCTCCGCTGCCAAAAATAAAGATCCTTTTGATTAAACAAATGTTGAAGACTGTGATGATCAATGATACCTAACAAGATACGCCATACAAGTAATTCCTCCAAACAATGCATGAACTATGGCAGCCAACTCTAAATCATGAACGGGGTAGTTTTTTTCATGGGGCTTCAACTAACGAGAAGCATAAGCAATAAATCTACCCTTCTGCATCAACACACAACCAATACCTACTCTCGAAGCATCATAAAACACGGTATATAAACCTGAAGCTGATGGCAACACTAACACTGGATCTGTGGTAAAAGCTATCTTGAGCTTCTGAAAGCTCTCCTCACACTTGTCCGACCATACAAATGAAGCATCCTTCTGAGTTAACTTGGTCAAGGACGATGCGATAGATGAGAATCCCTGAACAAACCGATGATAATAGCCTGTCAAACCAAGAAAACTGCGAATCTCTGTGGCTGAGGACGGTCTGGGCCAACGCTACACTGCATCTATCGTCTTTGGATCAACCTCGATACCCTCACAGGACACCACGTGTCCCAAGAATGCCACTGAATAGAGCCTAAACTCACACTTCAAGAACTTTGTGTAAAGCTTCTCCTCCCTCAATCTCTGCAACACAACCCTCAAATGCTCCGCGTGCTCCTCCTAACTACGCATATATACTAGAATATCATCATTGAAGACTATGACAAATGATTCAAGAAAAGGCCAGAACACGCTATTTATCATATACATGAATGTTGATGGGGCATTGGTCAGTCCAAAAGACATAAACAGGAACTCATAGTGACCATATCTGGTGCTGAAGGCCATCTTAAGAATATCTAAATCCCTGATCTTCAACTGGTGATAAACTGAACGGAGATCAATCTTGGAGAACATCCTCGCTCCCTGAAGTTGGTCGAATAGATCATTAATGTGAGGCAAAGGATACTTGTTCAATTGACTATAATCAATGCACATTCTCATTGTGCCATCCTTCTTCTTCACTAACAAAGCCGGCGCACCCCAAGGTGACACACGAGGCCGAATGAACCCCTTATCTAGGAGTTTCTGAAGCTGCTCCTTTAACTCCTTCAACTCTGCTGGTGCTATATCATATGGCGGAATAGAGATAGGATGAGTCCACGGCATCAAGTCGGTACCAAAACTAATATCCTTGTCTGGTGGCATGCCCGGCCGGTCTGCAAGAAATATATTAGGGAAATCCCTCACAACCGGAACAGAATCAATACTGGGAGTCTCGACTTCGACATCCCTCACAACGGCAAGATACTAAAGATAACCCTTTCCAACTATACGTTGGTCCTTCAAGAAAGAGATCACTCTGCTAGGATCATAATCAGTGATACCTCTCCATTCGATCCGTAGTACACCCGGTATAGCCAATGTGCCTGTCTTAGCATGACACTCCAGAATAGCGCGACACAGAGATAGCCAATCCATGCCTAGAATGACATCAAACTCCACCATACTCAATAATAAAAGATCAACTCAGGTCTCTAGACCCCCAATAGTCACCACACATGACCGGTACACTCGGTCTACGATAACAGTATCATCCACCAGGATAGATAGATGAACAGGTAAAGCAAGAAACTCATGGGGCGTACCCAAATAATAAGGAAAGTATGCTGACTCATAAGAATAGATGGAACCGGGATCAAATAATACAGAAGCATCTCTGTGGCAAACTGAAACAATACTTGTAATAACAGCATCGGAAGCAATAGCATCGGGTCTACCTAGAAGAGCATAGAAATGGGCCTAATCGACCACCCCCTCTGGGGAGACCCCTCGCTGACTGACCCCACCCCTAGCTAGCTGGGCGGGTGGTGGTAGAGCAACTGGCGCTGAAGCTGATGACTGGCCCCTCTGCTAGGATGAACTAGCAACACGATGGGGACACTGCCTCCACATATAGCCCATCTCTCCACACTCGTAACAACTCCCAAGTGTTGGATAAGGGGACTGATGGGAACCCCTCACACCGGAGTGACCAACAGATGAACTCGGCATAGAAGAGCCCTGAACAGATGGAGCACGAGATGAGCTCTGAGCTGGGAGGGGCACTAAGTGAAGAATGGCCCTGGTGTGAACTCTAGGAACCATGACCCGATGGCGCCCCTCGATAACTTGAGCGATCAGACTGACCATGTCAGAAACCCCAGCCTCTACCGTGCTGAAACTGGCCCCTCGAAGGAACACCACTGTAGCTACCAGATCCTCGGAGCCTCTTGGCCTCCCTCTCCTCTCGCTCCTAGCGACAAACAGAATCAATCTATATGGCAATATCCACAACCTCCTCGAATGTAGCACCAGTCACCCTCTCCCTGGTCATAAGAATACGGAGCTAATAAGTAAGACCATCAACACACCTCCTGATCCTATCTCAATCTATCAAAACCAATCAGATGGCATGACGAGCCAACTCAGAAAACATCAACTCATATTGTGATATGTCATCTCCCCCTAACGTAACCGCTAAAACTACCTATACAGCTCCTCTCTGGGAGACTGCGGCACATACTTCTCCAAAAAGAGAACGGAGAACTACTGTCAGGTAAGGGGTGCTGCACCAACAGGCCTACGCCTATCAAAATCCTCCCAACAAGTGAAAGCGGGTTCTGAAAGCTGATAGGTAGTGAAAGCGACCCTGCTGGTCTCCAGAATACCCACGGTACGAAGCATCCTCTAACATTTGTCACAAAAGCCCTAGGCATCCTCGCCCTCTACACCACTGAAGGTTAGAGGCTGAAGCCTACCAAATCTCTCCAATCTACGATGCTCGTCCTCTGCCATAGCAGGAACTACTTAGTCTTGAACAGCTATTGTTGACGCCCCATTTTTTCTCGCAAAATCATGTTTACGACATTCGGGAAGACAACTCTATTCCCATTTGGGAATTGGGTTTTTGGAATTGAAGAGTCGCCACCTAATGATTACGTGTATTAGGACACTAAGAGTTTTGAGTATGAAAACCAGAGTTCGGGTAAGGGCTAGAAATTATCTCGAGGGGAAGGTGTTAGACACCCCTCAAGATCCACTAGTGTGGTTCCCGGCCATGCTATGTTGTGACTTTAATGCAAATAAGTATACAAAATAATTTCACATACAGGGGTTGCAAATAGGCACGTAACAAACATGTTGAGATTAAGGTCGAGATGGTCTCACAATTTGTTTGAGGGAGGGTTTAAGGGCAGAAAATTAACCAAGACATGAATAAGCAGAAGATTTAGAAGAAAAGGAGTGCAGTAAAATTAAAGAGGAGTTTTGGGTAGCTGAAGCAAAGACATAATTTTATTGATATTAACAAAGTCACATAAAGTAAAGGGGTCCTAGATTTGTAGAACACATGGATCATCCACACAACACTGGTAGCCAATCGTACGCATGGTGTTATCGTGTGATCATAATCTCCATGTCTACCCTTCCCACCCTGTTAAGGTATTAAGAGAGGAATGGTATCGTTACCTACTGCATGCTATTACCCATCCCACCTATCAGTCTTGAAGGCGTTTAAAACTACTAATCTTAAAAGGGAGGGAGCTTGGCTTTTCAAGGGTTTTAAAAGGATAAAACTCTAGGGCGACAACCAAAACAAATAAAGCAGTTAATGGGGAAATAATAGCAATTAAAGGCTCAAATAGGCCTCCTCACTTAAATAAATGAATTGTTTAGCATGTCTTACACATACTGATTAGGTCCTTGATTAAAATTAATGTAGGAAGAATTGATTTACCACATATTTCCCAGATAGGGAGTCCAAATTAGTCCCGCTTAGATGTAGTTGTCGAAAACTGACAGCTGATTAATTACCCAACTATTTGCGTGTGTTAAACGGGACCTATAGGCATGATATCTATTAATTCAGGGACAGAAGCATAAATTGATTGCAAAAAAGAGTTGTTGGTTGTAAGCTCTACGAGTGTTTAAAATTAACATTGGTTTTAGTCTTAAGGGGGCGAGTAGGTGATTCAGATTTAGTTGCTAGCTCCTATGGGCATGCTTTCTAGGTGCTACTGATTTTACCGCTATTTATTATCATACAGATATGCTGTAGGCAGGTCATCTATATGTAATTGGTTATTTTAATCCCTATAAGTAGATTTGCCTAGTGACAGATGCACACGCAAAATGCAGGAAGTCCTATAGGCATATTATTTATATGATATGCAGAGCTTCAGCATCGATTTATTGGCATGGTATTTTTACGAAGTGCAGAAAAACCTATGAGCATGGTATCTAAGTGAAAATGCAAAATTTGGAAGTGATAACCTATAAACATGATTTCTATGTGAAAATGTAGAATTTTTGAAAGTAAATTCCTAAAGACGTGGTATCTATGTGAGATGCAGAATTTTGAAAGTAATAATCCTATGAACATGATTTCTATGTGAAATGCATAATTTAAAAGTAATAAACCTATAAACATGATTTCTATGTGAAAATGGAGAATTTGAAAGAGTAAACATCCTATAGACATGGTATCTATGTGAGATGCAGAATTTGAAAGAGTAAATATCCTATAGACATGGTATCTACCCCTTTGGCATGCATTCAATCCCATCCCTTTTCACCATACACCCCAATAGTTATTATAAAGTTTATTACAGAACAAATGAATCAGAAGAAATAATAAAATTACATCGGTGATTACATCTACATCTAATCAACCTAATCCAGACTCAAAGTCTAATAATATGAGATAAACCAACTTCCAAGATTGGATTTTCAAAGCCTTTCTCTTATTTGGGATGTATCAAAGTTCCAAGGAACTTCAAGAGTTCCAGGCAATGCTTACACCCCAAATATCATTGCAGAATCAGATTATAGTGCAGTGTGAAAGGGTCAGCCCTCAAATGTCCAAGTTCAGAGGGAACTCAAGGTCCCAAGGCAAGGCTCATAAGAGGGGGGGCGGAACTTAAAGACTAGGAGTGAGTGTGCGTGCAATGAAAGGGAATTAAGGGGGAGCCAGGGCAGGCTGGTGGTCATGCCTAGCAACTGCGCTGCTGGCACACCCCTGACCAGCCTGCCAGCCTTAGAATTGGGGAGTTAAGACCTTATTGAAGGTCAGGTTCAGTCCTGGACAACAATTGGGATGCTGCCAGGCCATACCTTAACTCAGCACATATAGGGAAATGGGGTGTGGGAGCAATTGTTTACACTAGGAACAAGAAACAAAGAAAGAACAGGCAAAGCACATAGATACTTTAAAAGTAATTTTGGAGAGAATTGAAGGAAGGCATGGATGCAGAGACTGTAAATAAACACATTGGATAGATACTGAAATTAATTTTAGAGCATACCAGTTCAAAAAAGCAAGAAGGGAGAAACACTAGACCTATCAAAGCCATAGTGCAATCAGGAAGCACGAGTATAGGTTTAGAAGAGAGCTATGATTTCTGTATGCTTAATCGTGTGTCCCCTTTTAAAAAAGTTGTGTCATGTATTTATAGTGCAGTAAAGAAGCAGAAATAGGTAAGAAAATAGTTTAAAAATCAATCACATAGTGTTTCCCTTTAATTAAAGGATTCTGATTTCAAACGGGGTAAGGTAAATAAGGAAATAAGCTAATTAAACACTTTTCAAAGTAATGCAAGAAGGGTAAATACATGATCGTTATTTAAGGAAAGGGTTTTGACAGTACACGGTCATGCAAATTAAGGAAAGGAAATCAAATGACAGCCAAGCAATCAAGGGTCAAAAATTTTATGTGAATAAACCAATTCAGAAAAAGGTAAAGATAGGCTTTACTTAAGAAGAATCAATAGCAATCAATTAACCCCCCAAAAAAAAGGATTCTGATTCAAACACAAGTTTGAAAAGTTTTCGAAGAAAAATTTTAACCCCCATATAAAAGGGATTGTTATGTTGATCAAAAGAATTCATACACAATAGGATTCAAACTTATTATATGGATCCAAAGTGAGTTTGAGAGAGTCCATGGCTCAAATAGAACCCTAGTCCAAACACAGAAGACCAAACTCGCCAAAAAACACCCCAAATCCTAGGGGTTTTGACTTGAACCAAATGCAAAGAAGAGAAACAAGCAGATAGAGTAGAAAGTTCAATGCAAATAGAGTAAGGGAATTAATTCGAAACACAATGAGAGTTGAAGAGACAGTAGAGAAAAATATGCTTAAGCAGGCATAGTAAGAACACTTAATGAACATGGTTGGAAAATGCAGTAGGCGGAGCATATCAAGTCATAGTGGAAGGCAAGCAGCAGAACATAGCATGGAAACATGGCATAGAAACATAGCATGTGAAAACATAGCCTGGAAACACGGTTGAAATAAGAAAAAGATACAGAAAATTTAGTAGAAGAACATGTATAAAAGAAAACATAAGAACATGAAACATACACAAGAAAGGGAGAAGAAAAGTCGGAAAACATTGATGCATTTTTTAGAAAACCCTAAATCAAAATAGGTGACTCTGAAAGTAAGATCTTTTTTACAGAAAAGTTGGGGAAACCTCTTAAAAACTCAAAGTAAGGCATGAATACACTCATATCTGAAGAGATTCAGAGAAGAACCTCTATAGCTAGGGTTTCAGATGAACCCTAGAATGAGAAAGGCTTCGAAAATGTCTGATCTAAGTCGGATAGGACTGGAAATCGGCTCAGGAGGCTAAGATGTGCCGGAGCCAGGCCGGAGATGGTCGAAAACCTCAAGGGTGGAGGTCTAGGTGGAGACCTTTGAGGTCTAGCCCCAAACCTTCGAATACCAAGCACACAGGAGCTATAGGAGGTGAGTATGAGAAGCCATGGAAACCGGCGAGAATTGCAGGGATTAGTGTTAGCTTGGGTGGCGATGACTAGGGTTTGTACAGATAATGGGAGAGGAAGGGATTCAAGGGCGGCGGGCAGAGGGAAATGAATTAGGGTTGGGAGTATTTGGTAAATTAAAGAGGAAAGGCTGAATTTGAGTCGTTGATCTTCTAGATTAACAGCTGTGGTTAAAACGGGGGACTCGATCGGATAATTTAATTGGGTCAGGGATGGGGTTGTTTTTAGGAATTGGGCTGGTCAAGATTGGGTCAATTGAGGGCTTTAATATGGGTATAATTGAAGTGCAAATGGGCTATACGTTAAATAGCCAGTTTTCCCTTTTTAATTTAATTAAAATAGTTAAAATAATTTTAAAAACAAATTAAAAGTACTGAATTGATTAGTAATATATAAATGTTAATATAAAAATATTGGGAGTAATTTTATAATTGTAAGATGCTATTAATCGCAGCCATAATTGCAATTTTATGCAATTTTAGCTTAAAATATCAAATAGATTTATAAAAAATATGCAAAAATTACCTTAACTATATTGTGATGTAAATATGAGGAACAAATGATAGTGTTGGGAATAATTATCGGATTTTGTACTGTTAAAACAAATAATAAAATGATTTTTAAAAGCTTTAAAAATTAGAAAAAATATCAAAATTCTTGGGCATACTTATATATGCATGTACATACTATTTTAAGAATATTTTGAGTATAAAAAAATAGATGGGAAAAAAAATTGGGTATCAACAGCTGCCCCTCTTTACCCGGGAAGGATGAAAGAGTTGTCGGGTAAAGATATAATGACCAATTTTGACCAAGAGAAACGACTTGCAAAGGTTTTGACCGAGCTCTGGTTCTTGAGTTGCCTACATATCCCTGGTCTTACAGGAATCAGGTCATATGTAGTTCATGATACATCGGCGGAATATGCCGATGGAGGTTTTGAAAAGGACGGAGGCAATATTTACGTTGGAAAGGATGGTCAGGGACTGATGGGCTGCGGGAATCGGAGCGAGATCGCTCATGCTGTAATGGTCGCTGCCAGCTGTTGTACCTGCAAATGAGTAATACAAGCATATAATGCAGAATTTAAACGTGATGCAAGTTCCCGTTGGACCATAAATGTTGTCTTTGGACGGTTACGATGATGTCCTCAGACCATGACGTCCTGGGCCATGAAGCGCATAATAAAGGATTTGCAGGCTATGAAATGACATTCTCGGGCTATGACAATGGTGCCTCCGAACCATGATGCCTTTGAATAAATATGTGCAGAATGTAAAGCGGGGTCCTCAGGCCATGGCATAGCATTCTCGGGCTATGAAAATGGTGCCTCCGAACAATGACACCTTTGGACAGTTTGGCGGTATTTCAGCCCATGAAATGCAGGGTATGGCAGTATTTCAGCCGATGAAATGCAGGATTTGGCGGTATTTCGACTGATGTAAAGCATAAGTATAGATGGCGATATCTCAGCCGACAAAGATTCAAATGTAGACTGGAGATCTTTCAGCCGATATAGGGAATTGAATAAAGTTGGCGATATTTCAGCTGATATAAAGTATAAATACATATGGCGATATTTCAGCCTACAGAGATTTAAATATAAACCGGCGATCTTTCATCCGATGTAACGATTTGAATGCAGTTGGCAATTTTTCTGCCGATATGAGGGATTTAAACAAAATTGGCGATGTTTCGGCCATGTAAGATTTAAATAAAGGTGGTGGTATTTCAACCGACGCAAATAAGAGGTGGCGATATTTCAGCCATGCAGGATGGAGACAGTGCTTAGTCTCGGAAGGCAGAAAAGTAGCCTTATGCAATGCAAGGAAATGCAGAATAGAGACAGTGCTTAGTCTCAGAAGGCAGAAAAGTAGCCATATGCAATGCAAGGAAATGCAGGATGGAGACAGTGCTTAGTCTCGAAAAGCAGAAAAGTAGCCTTATGTAATACAGGGAAATGCAGGATGGATACAGTGTTTAGTCTCGGAGGAAGAAAAGTAGCTTTATGCAATACAAGGAAATGCAGGATGGAGACAGTGCTTAGTCCCGAAAGGCAGAAAAGTAGCCTTATGCAATGCAAGGAAATGCAGGATGGAGACAGTGCTTAGTCTCGGAAGGCAGAAAAGTAGCCTTATGCAATGCAAGGAAATGCAGGATGGAGACAGTGCTTAGTCTCGGAAGGCAGAAAAGTAGCCTTATGCGATGTAGGAAATAAAGGTGAAGAGTAACGAAATATCATAGCTGATAGCTGATAATTGATTACATCATTGTGGCTTCTGGGGGATGCCATGTGCGGATAGCACTTGTAGATAGGCGATGATTCTAAGAGTTGTATTCTTGAAAAATATGAGTACGTAACCATATCTGATGTTTTGGGGTGCCTGCATACAAAGAAAATCTTGAGTTTTGTAGAGAGGGAGGGTTAATTCGTCTTCCCGTGGACCTCGCTTGTCCTACTCGGCTCTTGTTTTCAGTGGGGCAGCATCGCTAAACAAAGCAATTTTGATAGTAGCCATGTATGATTTAGTAGAAAATATGAGGTAATTACATAATTTAAGAAATGATTTTTAGATGAATCGACGTTGTGACGCAGTTCAAGATATCGCGACCTCTTCTGCTTCGGAATTTTGAGGGTCCTCCTCAAAATTTTGCCCCAGTTTACTGGACTGGTACTTCTGACGGCTGCGCGCAATGAATGGCTGAAAGTCAACTTCGGAATTTTGAGGGTCCTCCTCAAAATTCTTCCCCAATTTCCAATACCGGGGGGAAATAAAGATTTTATTAAATTGTGACTGAACTCATAAGGTTTCCTGCGTACCCCCTTTTAAACGGGAATCAGGTTAGACGTAGTTCAAATTACATCATATAGGAAAGCATAAATATTACACATAGTAACGCTTGACTGCATCTGAGTTGATTGGCCTTCGCCAGACTTCTCCATCCATTTCTGCGAGTGTGAGGGCCCCTCCTGTTAGGACCCGATGAACCATGTACAGGCCTTGCCAGTTAGGGAAGAACTTTCCTTTGGCCTCACCCTGATGCGGGAAGATATTTTTCAACACCAGCTACCCCGGTGTGAATTATCTCGGTCTGACCTTTTTGTTGAAGGCTCTGCACATCCTTTTCTATTATAATTGACCATGACAAACTGCATTCAGTCTTTTTCCCTCTATAAGGGATAACTATTCATAGCGACTTTTTACCCATTCTGCATCTTCAAGTTTCGCTTCCTGTATAATTCTCAGGGAGGGAATCTCTACCTTGGCTGGGATGACTGCCACAGTACCGTAAAACAGCATATAGGGAGTTGCCCTGTCTATGTGTGGACTGTGGTACGGTATCCTAATAGAGGAAATGATAGCTTTTCGTGCCACTGCTTGTGTTTTTCTATCATTTTCCTTAGTATTTTCTTGATGTTCTTATTAGCCGTTTCTACAGCTCCATTCATCTGAGGTCTGTAGGCTATAGAATTCATGTGCTTAATCTTGAACGTCTCACACATTGCTTTCATCAGATCACTGTTGAGATTTGAACTATTATCAGTGATGATCGTCTCTGGGATGCCGAACCGGCAAATGATGCGGTCGCGGACAAAGTCTGCCACAACCTTCTTGGTTACTGCCTTATATGATGCTCCTTCAATCCATTTGGTGAAATAATCAATTGCCACTAGTATGAACATGTGCTCATTTGATGTGGCATGCTCGATAGGTCCAATGACATCCATCCCCCAAGCAGTGAACGACTATGGTGAGCTTGTTGCATTAGCTCGTTAGGAGGTACCTTTATCATGTCTGCATGAATCTGGCAATGATGGCATTTCCGAACATACTGGGTACAATCTGTTTCTATAGTCATCCAGAAATAACCGGCCTAGAGTATTTTCTTGGCTAAGACAAAACCATTCATATGCGGACCACAGGTCCCTGCATGAACTTCTTCCAACAACCTGGATGTTTCCTTTGCTTCGACACATCTTAGTAGTCCCAAATCGGGAGTCCTCCTGTACAGGATTCCTCCGTTGTGAAAGAAGTGATTGGATAACCTCTGCAGTGTGTGCTTTTGAGTAGTGTTTGCAAGTTCTGGATACTCTCCTGTTGACAGATATTTCTTAATTTCATGAAACCGTGGTTTTCCATCTGCTTCTTCCTCGACATGAGCACAGTAAATGGGTTGATCCTAGATTTTTACCGGGATAAGATCAATTAAGTTCTTATCTGGATGCTGAATCATGGATAATAGAGTAGCCAATGTATCAGCGAACTCATTCTGGACTCTGGGGACATGCCGGAATTCTGTCTTTGTAAACCTCTTCCTCAACTCCTGTACATGATGCAAGTATGGGAGTATCTTGGACTTCTTAGTTGCTCACTCTTCTCGGACCTGATGTATGAGCAAGTCGGAATCCCTGATCACTAGTAACTCCTGAACATTCATGTCAATGGCCAGCTTGAGCCCCAAGATGCAGGCTTCGTACTCGGCCATGTTGTTGGTGCAGGGAACCTGAGTTTGGCGGACACCGGGTAATGTTGACCTGTTTATGATACTAGAACTGCTCCTATGCCAATTCCTTTAAAGTTTGCTGCTTCATCGAAAAACATTCTCCAGCCATCATAGGATTATGCAATGTCTTCTCATATGAAAGAGACCTCCTCGTCAAGAAAATACGTCTTTAGAGGCTCGTATTCTCCACCCACGAGATTTTCGGCAAGATGATCAGCTAGTGCTTGTCCTTTGATTGCTTTCTGGGTTACGTAGACAATATCAAATTCACTCAGCAAGATTTTCCATTTGGCTAGCTTGCCCATGGGCTTCTGAAAGATGTACTTCAGCGGATCCATCCTTGATATGAGATAAGTAGTATAGGCACAAAAATAATGCCTCAACTTCTGAGCTACCCAAGTCAGAGTACAACACGTGCATTCTAGCAGGGAATACCGGGCCTCATACGGGGTGAACTTCTTGCTGAGATAGTAGATGGCTTGCTCCTTTCTCCCTATTTTACCATGTTGTCCCAAAACACAGTCGAATGTCCCATCCAGTACTGCAAGGTAAAGCAATAGCGGTCTACCCGGTTTGGGTGGAACCAGGACTGGCGGCGTTGATAGTTATTCCTTGATTCTGTCGAAGGCTTTCTGACAATCATCAGTTCATTTAGAGGTAGCGTCCTTCTTTAACATCTTAAAAATTGGTTCACAAATGACAGTGGACTGGGCTATGAATCGGCTGATATAGTTGAGCCTCCCCAGGAAATTCATAACCTCCTTCTTGCCCTTTGGCGGTGGCAGTTCCTAAATGGCCTTAACTTTTGACGGATCTAGTTCTATTCATCGTTGACTTACGATGAACCCAAGCAGTTTTTTGGTGGGAACCCCGAATGCACATTTGGTGTGATTCAGTTTTAAGTTGTACCTTCTGAATCTGTTGAAGAACTTCCCTAAATCTTCCATGTGGTCAGTGGCTTTCTTGGATTTGATGATGACATCGTCTACATACACCTCGATCTCTTTGTGTATCATGTCATGGAAAATAGTAGTCATGGCCCTCATGTAGGTGGCCCCAGCATTTTTTAATCCAAACGGCATCATCTTGTAACAATACATCCCCGACGGCGCAATGAAGCCATTTTCTCCGCATCTTCTTCATCCATCCATATCTGATGAATCCAGCAAAATAATCGACGAATGACTGTAGGTCGTGCTTGGCACAGTTGTCAATCAGGATGTGTATGTTTGGCAGGGGGAAGTCATCTTTCGGACTGGCCCGGTTGAGGTCCCGATGGTCGACACAGACTCTGACCTTCCCATACTTCTTTAGCACTGGCACAATATTGGCCAACCATGTTGGATATTCCACTACCCTGAGGACCTTGGCTTTGACTTGTGTGGTGACTTCTTCCTTGATTTTCAAACTCATATCTGGCTTGACCTTCTAAGCTTCTGCTTTACCGGCGGACATGTTGGATCTGTTGGCAGTTTGTGAGCTACGATAAATGTACTGAGACCGGTCATATCATCATACGACCAGGAAAATATGTCCCCATATTCTTTTAAGAACTCCATGTACTCTTCCTTTTCTGACAGGTGACAAGTGAACACTGATGCGCGTTTCCTTGACATTCTCTGTATCCCTCAGGTTGACAACCTCAGTTTCGTCCAGGTTAGACTTAGGTCTATTCTCAAAGTCCTGAACCTCTTTAACGACCTCTTCTGGTATCTCATCCTCTTCTGAGTCTATATCCGTTTGTTGCGTTATCTCGTCGGATGTCACATTCGTCGGTTCATCAAGATAAGTAATAGTAATGCTGTGTAAAATAAAGTAAATGATGGAGAAAAATAATAAGAGCGAGACTTATAAGAAACTGAAATATTTTGATAAATTCCAAAATTGTTTTGAACATCGGAGCTCTTTTCAAAATTTAAAGATAATACTGAAGGGAAATCAACTAGCGAAAAAGTAAAAGATAATGCATAGTGCTTTGTTCAGCCTTGCTACCCCGAAGCTTTATGGGCCTTGGTGGTTCTGATGGACCAATTGTTGAGGCGCGCTCCTCGGCTCACAGCCTGTATTGAGAATGACATGACAGTCCATATCGTCGTCTTCCAAGAATAGATTCTTCATTGCTGCCAAAGTTTCATCTTCCTCTGACCTATATATGGTGTCTGCTGGCTGGAAAGTCTGCTCCAGGCGGGGTATTGGGTGCTCCAGCGGATAGTAAGGGTCGTGCCATGGTGGTGACCAGTTCATGAATTTTTGCCAAGTATATCCATACCCTAACCTGAAAGTGGTGCCATGTTTCTTCAGTTTTATAGGCTTGGTGATTCCCTGGAGGTTCTTGCCGAGCCCTTTGCCAGGTTCATACCTGCTCCAATTCAGTATACTTTCTATCTTGTTATCCCACCACTTATCTTTGTCCACAGCGTTGACTCGCTCAATTTGGTGGTAGGTTTTTCCTACTAGTTTCCTTCTTCCTTCAATTGCTAGGATGGTTTGGTGACTGTATATGGGGTTACTCCCGTCGCCATAAATAATTACCTCTTGTTGATTCCACTTGAACTTCACTGCCTGGTGCAGGGTGGATGCTATAGCTCCAGCGGCGTGGATCCAAGGTTGTCCTAGTAGTAAGTTCTAGGATGCTGGGATGTCTATTACTTGAAAATCAACATCGAACCAAGTTGGTCCCATTTGCAGACATAAACTGATCTCCCCAACAGTGAACCTTTGGGAACCATCAAAAGCTTTGATGTTGATAGCCCCATCCTTGATTTCATGCAGACTCTTCCCCAATGTTCTAAGGGTCACCAATGGAAAAATGTTGAGGCTGGACCCTCCATCAATCAAAGTCCTGGTGATGAAATAGTCTTTGCATTGCACAGTGATGTGCAATGCTTTGTTGTGGCTTAAACCTTCATGGGGCAACTCATCCACGTGGAAAGTGATTTTATGACTCTCCAATATCTGTCCAACCATGTTCGCCATCTCTCCTCCAGTTATATTGCTGGGTACGTACGCCTCGCTCAGTATCTTCATCAGGGCATTCTTGTGTGTCTCAGAGCTCTACAGTAGAGCTAGAATGGAGATATGCGCTGGTGTTTTATTTAGTTGGTCAACAACTAAGTATTCTTTTGCCTGTATCTTCCACCAGAGATCATCGAGCCCAGTTTCAATAGGCTGTCTAGAAGCCTGCTTACTTGATTCAACTAAGTGCTCCGGAGTATAAATTTTGTCGATCCTGGTCATACCTGGCGCTGCAATTGCTTCTCCAAACCTAGTTTTTCCTTACCTTCTTTCCTCGACGGTGTAATCCCAAGGAATGGCCTGTGTATGGAATGGTGTTATGGCTGATATTGCTACAGGAATGGGCATTCTCGTCTTGGGAGGCAACACAGCAATTTCGAATGGTACAGGTGCTTTTGGAGACCCAAACTCAACCTCAATTGGCTCTACAGTCTTTATGGATGACGGTGTTTCAAACTCAAGAGGCACGGACATGTTTACTTCAGCATCCCCAGAGGGCTGTATCTGGACTATGATTGGATTTAGTGTGACTGTTGGTTTCTTGGGCTCGTCACCTTCGGCAATTAATCCAATTGACCCTTTGGGGTCCCAATCATCTTCTACTTCGATCATATGCACATCACCACCCTTATGATCAGGAAAAGGATTGTTCCGAGCGTTAGGAGCAGGATCCTTTTCCACGATGATTTTGTTGTCAATTAGATCTTGGATTTTGTCTTTCAGATATCGACACTCATCAATGGTGTGCCCTTTCATGCCGGAATGGTATGCACAGGTTTGGTTTGGATTGACCCATTGGGAAGGATTTTCTGGAGTTATGGCAGGGATTAGGGTGATGTAACTGGCTACTTTGAGTCTTTCATATAGTTGGTCGATTGGCTCGATGATGGCGATGTATTGTTTGGGAGGTCTACGGTCGAAGTTAGGGCGTGTCCTTGGGAAGTTTTAGCAGGTGGGAGGTGATTGGTAGTGAGCATTATAGGCTTGGTAGACGAGTGCAAGTTGGGAATATCTTGGTGAGGTAGGTTGATATGTGGGGGATGGAGATGATTGGTAAGTAGGTGATGGAATTTGGTAAGAGGGCGGAGGTACTTGGTACTGGTATGTGAGAGGGGGTACCGAGTAGGCTTGGTATTTTACTGGGGACTTGGTTCTCTGTGCAACCATTACAGCACTCGCATCCTTTTTCTTAGATGTGCCACTAGATTGTAGGGCTTTGTTGGTAGCATGTAATGCCTCAAAATCAGTGACCATACCGCTTTTAATGCCTTCCTTAATCCTTTCTCCTAGCTTGATGATGTCGGAGAATTTCTGGCCCTCTATCAACATTAACCTCTCATAATACTGTGGATCCTGAGCTCGGACGAAAAATCTGTTCATCTGTTCTTTTTCTAAGGCTGGCCTGACCTTAGCAGACTCGGATCTCCATCGAGTAGCATACTCGCGAAATGTCTCAGTAGGCTTCTTTTTCAGATTCTGGATGTAGAAGATATCTGGCGCATTTTCTGTATTGAATCTGAACCTGTCCATGAAATTGGAAGCCATTCCTACCCAGCTTGTCCACTTCTTGGGATCTTGACTAATGTACCAAGATAGCGCATCGCCTTTCAAACTTCTCATGCAGAGCTTCATGCGAATCTTTTCATCTCTTCCTACATCGACTAGCTTATCACAGTATGTCCTTAAGTGGACTCTAGGATCCCCTGAGCCATCAAACATCTCGAACTTAGGAGGTTTGTACCCCTCGGTAAGTTCGACATCTGGCTGAATGCAAAGATCCTCATAATTTAGCCCTTCAATACCTTTGTTTCCTTCAACACCCTGGACTCGGCCAGTCAGTTTCTTAAGCTCGGCAGCCAGGTTCTTGACGAGAGAGTCTTTGTCATCAGACTCCGGTGTGTTTGTAATGAGCTGAGTGTATTATGGTAGGGTTTCCAAATAGATGGAAGTGTGGTGGGGATGATCATTTGGTGGTTCAGGGATGAGAAGTGGAGTGTTGTTGTGACATGTGTTGCAATTTTGATGAGTAGCGGGTTGTTTCTGCGGCTTCGGGATGTTCTGTAGAGGTATGGGGTTTTGAGCATTAGGAAAGTTGACGTCTGGAGTAGTGAGGGATAATGACAAGCTCGCTAAGTTCCGAACTTGGTCGAGTTCTTCTTGAAATTTTAGTAACTTCTGTTCGAGCTGGGCGGCACTCTCTTTGGACACCTGAATACCCTGAAGAACCTCTACCCTTTCAACCAAGTTCTCCTTCTTGACGTTGTTCAAATCTTCCATTTTTGTTTTGCTCTTGTTTTTTATAGGACTTGGAGGAGGTGGAGGAGGTGGAGGGCCATTAGATCTTGTGGAATAGGATGATGATGCCAGAGTGCACGAACTAATATTTTGAGGGGAATAAAATAAAAGTAAAAACAAAAAGGTAACAAGTTAGTACGGATTCTGAGAAAAATATTGTAATATTTAAACACATAGTATAAGAATATAAATCGTGTCCTAAATTGGGTGAATCGTTGTGCCCGAGGTAGGCCTAGCGACAAGTTAATTTGGAGAACTTATAATGCTAAATGCCTCATTTTATTGATAAAATAAGATGAATCTCAAAACAACACTAAAATTGCATAAAGTAAAGATCTCACTAATGACCATTGGCCTTATTACATTTTGAAGCAAAAAAAAAAAGAGACTCCTAACTATTTGGTCCCAGAAGGACTTTCCCCAGACTCGGCATCTTTAGCTCTATCGAACAACTTCACCAGCTCACGCAGCCCCAGCAGTAGATAAGCCCTAGCCAAATGTCCTCCTTCCTTTCCCTCAGTGTTTTGGTAATTCTCGATCCTCTGAATGACTTTCCCTTCCATCTCAACCAACCCTCGCTCCAAATACCCTAGACGCTTGTTAGCGCTGACATCTATATCCTTCCATTCCTCGATCAACTTTTGATTTGCTTCTTGAATTTCTTGATGTTCACTCTCGCACTCCCTGATCCTCTTGCGCAACTGGTTGTATTTAACCTGTATTTCAGCCCTCTCGTCGATAACCCTGTGACCTCGAACAGACCCGGGTTGTCCTAACCCAGCATCATCTTCTTCTAGCCAACCTAGATAGTATGGGGTGTAACCAGCATGATATCTGTCAGGCTATATGGAATCCTTTTCCAGGATGATCTTGTTGTTCCACGTGTGTTGAGCTTGACATTTGTATGGGCTATCGTCGTCTTAGAAATCAGCACTGAAATGACTCATCTTTTTTACCTTTGGTACGACTTGCTTTCTCCCCGCCGGCCTCATAAGTTCCCTTCGGACCAGTGAGTATAAGGAATGGAGCGTCCCAAGAGCGGATGATGAACTCTCCAATGGGGACCCATTCGAACATCCACTGCACCTTGTCCTCTTTCAAGTTTTCAAACAACTCTACCTATCCTCGAGTGTCCCCTGGCTGAGCAAACATGTTAGGCATATAGTTCATTCTCTTGGGATAGTGAAATGTTATATGATCATTCCACGGCCTTCGCGGAAGCTCTTGATGGTATTGACCCCTTTGGAGATGTTCTATAAGCCATAGTTGGAGTAGTAAGTTGCAACCCTCAAAGTGACTGGCCCCTCGTTGACAGTTCTCCAAGGCTCGGTAGATCTCAGCAACAATCATGGGCACTATGCTGAAAGGCTGCCCTCTAATCCCTTCCACTAGTGTCTTGGTGACTATGGCTAGTCTGGTATGGATCATAGCCTTCTTCATAGGAAACACTATCATTCCCAAGAACCAGAACATGAAGACGAAAACCCTCATGTGGATATGCCCTAATGATGTGAGGGCAAATTCATCTTGATAGGTGCGGTAGGACTTGCTATGACCGAACCACTCGTACAGATAGTCGAAAGGAATATAGGAGTCCTTCAAAAAAGTCAAATTTGAGTTTTTCTTCAACCCCATCATTTTGAAAAAAACCCTACCCTTGCGGTTTTCTGGCATGAGAAAACCCGGAGTCTCCCAAGGAATACAGGCTAACCCTCCTATTTCTTCGAGCAATGGGGTCATTTCAAGGTCCCCAAATCGAAACACTGATCTATCACTGTCCCAGAACAAGGTCGCAGCCTCTATGATTTTGTTGTCAGGCTGAATTTCCAAAAGAGAGGGTAAGTTCCCCAAATACTTATGGATGAGAGTCCGGTCACTGGAATGAAGGTCTTCCCACCAACTTAGCAACCTTGGGTGAATGTTGGTTACCATGCCGAACCTGGGGATTTCGTGCCTCATTTTTGCAAAACAAAGCGTTAGACCCTACCCCCGCCGGACTCAACTATTTAAATCAATAATTAGCATAAACAATATTTAGTTCTCCAAATAAATGCACAGAATATGGTGTTGTCCGTTTGGGTTCCAAGGAAACCCAATGGACTTTGGACAAGGCTATCTTAAAGAGTCATTATGTGGACAACATAACTGACTTGGCTAGATTTGACAGTGATGCATGTACAGTTAAATAGAATAAGGTTTCTATGGGGTTCTAGACGGGTACCCTTGAGCGGACAACTCAAGAGGGAAAGGCACGGAACATTCGACTGCACCGCTGATCAACTGGTTTTATCGTAAATATGCCTTTGCCAAATTTAGGGGGTAATAATATTGGAAGAGCGCAACAACTCATCAAGCATTGTTATGGTATTTGTTTGGCACGAGTGGAATATGATATTGAAGATTCAATTACAAGAATGAAACAAATTGTCACGTATTTTTACATTCATAATGATTACAATAATTGCTTGAAAATTATAACGGCATTGAAGGAAAGTAATAAATGAAAGCAGTAAAGAAAAAGAAACAAAAATCTAAGTTAGTTTCGAATAAAGACATTAAATAAAGCAATAAAATATAAAAAGAGCAATAAAGTCGCATATAACATGAAGTGGTAAAAGCCTAAAGAAATTCCCCAGCGGAGTCGTCATACTGTCGACGCCCCCTTTTTCTCGCAAAATCGGGTTTATGACATTCGGAAAGACAACTCTATTCCCGTTTGGGAATTGGATTTTTAGAATTGAAGAGTCGCCA
Source organism: Nicotiana glauca (assembly GCA_026770625.1). NCBI lineage: Eukaryota > Viridiplantae > Streptophyta > Magnoliopsida > Solanales > Solanaceae > Nicotiana > Nicotiana glauca. The sequence continues at coordinate 26,125 of MU720795.1, forward strand.
CCTAATGATTAAGTGCGTTAGGACACTAAGAGTTTTGAGATTGAAAACTAGAGTTTGGGTAAGAGCTTGAAATTATCTCGAGAGGAAGGTGTTAGGCACCCCTCAAGATCCACTAGTATGGTTCCCGGCCATGCTTTGTTATGACTTTAATGCAAATAAGTATACAAATAATTTCACATATAAGGGTTGCAAATAGGTAAGTAACAAGCATGTTGAGATTAAGGTCTAGATGGTCTCACAATTTGTTTGAGGGAGAGTCTAAGTGCAGAAAATTAAGCAAGACATGAATAAGCAGAAGATTTAGAAGAAAAAGAGTGCAGTAAAATTAAAGAGGAGTTTTGGGTAGCTGAAGCAAAGACAGAATTTTATTGATATTAAAAAATTCACATAAAGGAAAGGGGTCCTAGGTTTGTAGAACACATGGATCATCTACACAACACCGGTAGCCAATTGTACGCATGGTGCTATCGTGTGATCATCATATCCATGTCTACCCTTCCCACCCCGTTAAGGTATTAAGCGAGGAATGGTATCGTTACCTACTGCATGCTGTTACCCGTCCCACCTATCAGTCCCAAAGGCGTTTAGGACTACTAATCCTAAAAAGGAGGGAGCTTGGCTTTTTAGGGGTTTTAAAAGGATAAAATTCTTGGGCGACAACCAAAACACATAAATCAGTTAATGGCGAAATAATAGCAATTAAAGGCTCAAATAGGCCTCCTCATTTAAAAAAACGAATTGTTTAGCATGTCTTACACATACTGATTAGGTCCTTGATTAAAATTAACGTAGGAAGAATTGATTTACCACATATTTCCCAGATATGGAGTCTAAATTTGTCCTGCTTAGATGTAGTTGTCGAAAACTGACAGTTGATTAATTGCCCAACTATTTGCCTGTGTTAAACGGGACCTATAGGCATGATATCTATTAATTTAGGGACAGAGGCATAAATTGATTGCAAAAAAGAGTTGTTGGTTGTAAGCTCTATGAGTGTTTAAAATTAACACTGGTTTTAGTCTTAAGGGGGCGAGTAGGCGATTCATATTTAGTTGATAGCTCCTATGGGCATGCTTTCTAGGTGCTACTGATTTTACCGCTGTTTATTGTCATGCAGATATCCTATAGGCAGGTCATCTATATGTAATTGGTTATTTTAATCCCTATAAGTAGATTTGCCTAGTGACAGATGCACATGTAAAATGCAAGAAGTCCTATAGGCATATTATCTATATGATATGCAGAGCTTCAGCATCGATTTATTGGCATGGTATTTTTACGAAGTGCAGAAAAACCTATGAGCATTGTATCTGAGTGAAAATGCAGAATTTGGAAGTGATAACCTATAAACATGATCTCTATGTGGAAATGTAGAATTTTTGAAAGTAAATTCCTAAAGACATGGTATCTATGTAAGATGCAGAATTTTGAAAGTAATAATCCTATGAACATGATTTCTATATGAAATGCAGAATAAACCTATAAACATGATTTCTATGTGAAAATGCAGAATTTGAAAGAGTAAACATCCTATAGACATGGTATCTATATGAGATGCAGAATTTGAACGAGTAAATATCCTATGGACATGGTATCTACCCCTTTGGCATGCATTCAATCCCATCCCTTTTCACCATACACCCCTGTAGTTATTATAAAGTTTATTACAGACCAAATGAATCAGAAGAAATAATAAAATTACATCGGTGATTACATCTGCATCTAATCAGTCTAATCCAGACTCAAAGTCTAATAATATGAGATAAACCAACTTCCAGGATCGGATTTTTAAAGCTTTCTCTTATTTGGGATGTGTCAAAGTTCCAAGGAACTTCAAGAGTTCCAGGCAGTACTTAAACCCCAAATATCATTGCAGAATCAGATTATAGTGCAGTATGAAAGGGCCAGCCCTTAAATGTCCAAGTTCAGAGGGAACTCAAGGTCCCAAGGCAAGGCTCATAAGAGGGGGGAAGAACTTAGAGACTAGGAGTGAGTGTGCGTGCAATGAAAGAGAATTAAGGGGGAGCCAGGGCAGGCTGGTGGTCATGCCTAGCAACTGGGCTGCTGGCACACCCCTGACCAGCCTGTCAGTCTTAGAATTGGGGAGTTAAGACCTTATTGAAGGTCAGGTTTAGCCCTGGACAGCAATTGGGATGCTGTCAGGCCATACCTTAACTCAGCACACATAGGGGAATGGGGGTATGGGAGCAATTGTTTACACTAGCAACAAGAAACAAAGAAAGAACAGGCAAAGCACATAGTTACTTTAAAGTTAACTTTGCAGAGAATTGAAGGAAGGCATGGATGCAGAGACTGTAAATAAAAATATTGGAGAGATACTGAAATTAATTTTAGAGCTTACCAGTTCAAAGAAGCAAGCAGGGATAAACAGTAGACTTATGAAAGCCAAAGTGCAATCAAGAAGTAGGCGTATAGGTTTAGAAAAGAGCTGTGATTTCTGTATGCTTAATAGTGTGTCCCCTTTTAAAAAAGTTGTGTCGTGTATTTATAGCGCACAAAAGAAGCAGAAATAGGTAAGAAATAGTTTGAAAATCAATCACACAAGGTTTTCCTTTAATTAAGGGATTCTGATTTCAAACGGGCAAGGTAAATAAGGAAATGAGTTAATTAAACACTTTTCAAAGTAATGCAAGAAGGGTAAATACATGATAGTTATTTAAGGAAAGGGTTTTGACAGTACACAGTCATGCAAATTAAGTAAAGGAAATCAATTGATAGCCAAGCAATCAAAGGTCAAAAATTTTGTGTGAATGAACCAAGTCAGAAAAAGGTAAAGAGAGGCTTTACTTAAGAAGAATCAGTAGCAATCAATTAACCCCCCAAAAAAAGGATTCTGATTCAAACACAAGTTTGAAATGTTTTCGAAGAAAAATTTTAACCCCCATATAAAAGGGATTGTTATGCTGATCAGAAGAATTCATACACAAAAGGATTCAAACTTATTACATGGATCCAAAGTGAGTTTGAGAGAGTACAGGGCTCAAATAGAACCCTAGTCCAAATACACAAGACCAAACTCGCGAAAAAATCCCCAAATCCTAGGATTTTCGACTTGAACCAGATGCAAAGAAGAGAAACAAGAAGATATAGTAGAAAGTTCAATGCAAATAAAGTAAGGGAATTAATTTGAAACACAATGAGAGTAGAAGAGACAGTAGAGGAAAATATGTTTAAGCAGGCATAGTAACAACACTTAATGAACATGGTTGGAAAATGTAGTAGGCGGAGCATATCAAGTCATAGTGGAAGGCAAGTAGCAGAACATAACATGTGAAACATAGCATAGAAACATGGCATAGAAACATAACATGTGAAAACATAGCCTGGAAACACGGTAGAAAGAAGAACAAAATACAGAAAATATAGTAGAAGAACATGTATAAAAGAAAACATAAGAACATAAAACATACACAAGAAATGGAGAAGAAAAGTCGGAAAACACAGAAGCATTTTTCAGAAAACCCTAAATCAAAAGAGGTGACTTTGAAAGTAAGATCTTTTTTAAAGAAAAGTTGGGGAAACCTTTTAAGAACTCAAAATAAGGCATGAATACACACAGATCTGAAGAGAATCGGAGAAGAACCTCTATAGCTAGGGTTTCAGATGAACCCTAAAATGAGAAAGGCTTCGAAAATGTCCGATCTAAGTTGGACAGGACTTGAAACCGGCTCAGGAGGCTAAGATGTGTCGGAGCCAGGCCGGGGATGGCCGGAAACCTTAAGTCAGCAGAGGTCTGGGTGGAGACTTTGAGGTCTAGCGTCAAACCTTCGAATACCAAGCACACAGGAGCGATAGGAGGTGAGTATTAGAGTTTCATGGCCGGAGAAGCCATGGAAGCCGGCGAGAATTGCAGGAATTAGGGTTAGCTTGGGTAGCGGCGATAAGGGTTTGTATAGAGAATCGGAGAGGAAGGGGATTCAAGGGCGGCGGGCAGATGAAAATGAATTAGGGTTGGAGGTATTTGGTGAATTAAAAAGGAAAGGCTGAATTTGAGTCGTTGATCTTCTAGATCAACGGTTGTGATTAAAAAGGGGGAACCGGTCGGGTAATTTAATTGGGTCAGAGGTCGGGTTGTTTTTAGGAATTGGGTTGGTCAAGATTGGGTCAATTGGGTTAATTGGGGGCTTTAATATGGCTATAATTGAAATGCAAATGGGTTATACGTTAAATAGATAATTTTCCCCTTTTTAATTTAATTAAAATAGTTAAAATAATTTTAAAAATAAATTAAAAGTAGTGAATTGATTAGTAATATACAAATATTAATCTAAAAATACTGGGAGCAATTTTATAATTGTAAGATGCTATTAATCGCAATATAGGCTATAATTGCAATTTTATGCAATTTTAGCTTGAAATATCAAATAGATTTATAAAAAATATGCAAAAATTACCTTAACTATATTGTGATGTAAATATGAGGATGAAAATAAATTACTCAACAAATGATAGCGTTGGAAATAATTATTGGATTTTGTACTGTTAAAATAAATAATAAAATAATTTTTAAAAGCTTTAAAAATTAGAAAAAATATAAAAATTCTTGGGCATACATATATATGCATGTACATACTATTTTGAGAATATTTTGAGTATAAAAAAATAGATAGGAAAAAAATTGGATATCAAAAGCTGCAACCGGCTGGACGGGGTGTGCCCCCAGCGTCTGAAGTCCCTTCACGACCTGCTCAGGTGTGCAGGCGGCGGGAGTCTGACTGCCTCTCTCGGCCTGAGAAGTAGTTGCGGCTGTAGTGGCTGAAAGCGCCTGAGCTAGGCCAGTGCAAACTAATAAGATCTGAACCAAAGCCTCCTAAAGACCCGGAATCACAATGGGCACAACTAGTGCTTTAGCTGGTGCTACTGGAGGGTCCACAGCTGGGACCTGGTCCTAAACTGGGGCAGCTGGTGGATCTAGAGGTGCTGCCCTCGCTGCTCTACCTCTACCACGATCAGGACTGCGTCCTCGGCCTCTGGCGGTCGTTGCTGGTGGCACTCGTGGTCGTCCACCCTATCCGGTAGCGCATGTCCTCACCATGTGCGAGAGAATAGAATAATAAAATTTTAGTACTCGGATCAATAAGTTCGCACGACAAGAATTTCAAGAATATGAAGATTTTTCGAAAGGAGAAAATTATCAAAATAAAAAATGATAGAAGAAAAAATTTAAAAAGACCAAAAGATAGATAATCAAGAAGAAAAATGACAAAACGGGAGATGGGAAATTCAAAAATGTCATCGGAGAAAAAAATATCAAATGTCAAGGTAATGGGAAGTAGTAAATGATAAACTATTTGTTGTTTTTTTTTTTTTTTTTTTTTTTTTTTGTTATTTCGAGAATATAACTATTTTTTTTCTTTTTATAAAGGTAAAGAAAAGTAAAATATTACTTGAATATATACCTATTAAATTCTTAAATTGTGAAAATAGAAGTAGTTTACTTAAATGTATCAGCTAGAAATTTTTAGAAAACAATTGAGATGGAGGTACTAAATTAAGTGTCTGCTATCGGCAAATCTTTTAATATTTTGGTATTAAAATATATCATTTCGTTAATTTAACTCGCGAAGCGCGAACATATTTACTAGTTGTAGAAATAAAAAAGGTAAGGAAAAAAATTAATTAAAAAGGGGTAATTTGAAAATATATATTTATGATAAAGACATTTTTGTCTTAAAAAAAATTAATTTTCTGCTTCTGGTTCTCAGTAGAAGCTAAAATTTTTAGCTTCTTTTCAAAAGCAGAAATGTTACTTTTGCTACTACTCAAAAACACTTTTCTGTCTTGGCCAAACATCTCTAACATCTAAGTGAAATACTTTTTTTTTATTACAATAACACTTTTGGCCTCCAAAAAGTTTGGCCAAACAGCCTTTTAGAAGCACTTTTTAAAAGATTGACCAAACACTAATTGTTGTTCAAAATTATTTTCAATTAGTCAAAAATAAATGGCTTATCTCGATGAATATTTTTTTGAAAAATACTTCTGAGAATAATACTTTCAATAATAAACTGATTTTAGAAATTTGGGCAAACATATTATAATATAGGGCTGTTATGATTTACCATCGTACCTAATTTCCTTATTCAACTAAAAATTTGTTTGTACGGTTGTTATGCGTCATTTCACAATGTATCGTATTGTATTGTATTGTATTGTATTGTATATTATTATATTGTATTGTATTGTATTGTGTTGTATTGTATAGTATTGTGTTGTATTATTTTGATATATATAATATTTGGATACATTGTATTGTTTTCTGTCATTTCATGATGTCATGCACCAATAATATGAGAATAAACTTGTAATATTATAAAGAAAAAATAAAATATAAAATATAATTATTATATAAAAAAGTAAGGTACAGGATAAAATAGAATTATTTAATAATATGAAAGGGGAACATGATAGAAAAAATAAGTTAACAATACAATCACACTAAATCAGTCATGTTATAAAGTAGGATTTTTATTTTTTACGTAACTCTGTATTTATTAATATAATATAATTAAATTAAAATAACTAATCAAAGCAAGTATTGTATTTAGAGTAACCTAATATCAACCAACAAAGGTGTAAATGTTAGGTAATCCCCATTGTTTGTCTCTGCATTTCTTTTTTAGATATCAGAGTCTCTTCCATTTTTTACTCCAAATTAAAGCACTTTGGCTAGAAATTGAGCACCCAATCCAAAGTTCACTAGTTCAATTCTCCACTATGAAATGTGAAACGCTCTTCTCGGCATTTAGCAGAAATATTCTCTGCATTTCGTTCGTTGTAGCATATCGACCAACAATAATAGAGGTAAAGCTTAAGGTTCTAATGCTATTGGTTTGTTTATCTGATTGGATGTAATGTATTCTTCCTCCTCCTTTTTTCTTGATGCAAAACATAAACGTAAAGATCAATAATCCAGCAATAAACTATTGGCAAACAATAAATCGGCAAAACTCAGTATATTTGGGGATCAGGGTGAAGACATATGTCCTTATCTTTTATGTGCTAGCACGAATATTTCTATATATTGTTGTGTACATATATTTATGAGGCATTAAATATGTGTTTATTTTAGGATGAGAATATACATATATTAATGAGGCGATGAGTTGAACTTAGATGCGTTTTTTAGGTTCTGGTGTTTCTTAAGGCAAACTTAGAAGAAATACAAGAAAGGTAACTTGTTCGAAAATAAGTTCAACATACTATAGGAAATAAAACAAATGCCCTCATTTTTTGGTCTAACCCTCATCTTATTCAAACCAATGGCAGTGCATCTCCTTGACTTATTTGACATTTGCATTTTACTTCATATGCAATCGATAAGTAGGAATCGCCATTAGATGCTGAGCTCTAGCTGTTACTAATCCAAATTTTTCAGTCATGTCAATATCTTTTGGCAACATGTCATTTGGTAGCTCCCAATCAAAGCAGTGAACCAATTGTGCGACTACCAAACGAACGACGGTGAGCCCCAACTGCAAACCAGGGCAGCCTCTTCTCCCAGAGCCAAATGGTAAAAGTTCATAATTTCGTCCTCGAAGATCAACATTGCTTCCTTGAAACCTCTCAGGTTTGAACTTTTCTGGCTCAATCCAAGTGTCTGAATCTCTCCCTATTGCCCAAACATTAACCAAAAGTCTCGATCCTTTAGGTAAATGAAAACCATCAACTGTGCAATCTTCAATAGACTCATGAGGAAGTAATAATGGAGCAACGGGATGGAGCCTACTACTTTCTTTTATGACCATATCCAAGTATTGTAGGTTTTCTATGTCTGATTCTTCTACCATCCTGTTTTTACCAACCACTTGTTCCAACTCATTCTGCAGTTTCTTCATCACTTCAGGGTGCCTTAAAAGTTCCGTTAGAATCCATTCAATTGTTGTTGATGAAGTATCAATTGAAGCTATCAGCAAGTCCTACACATATCAGTATTCTTTTAGATATTGAACTCATAACATACTGAAAACTGGAAACTTCAGCTGAGTTTGCTTTGTGCTGTCCAAGAGAAGGCCAGCAAAAATAATAAAGTTATTTGTAAATTGTAACCTTGTTGACCTATGGCAAATGAAATTATAGAGTGAATAAAATCATTTATTGAAATCGTCCAAGACTTTGTGAAAAATTGTTATACCAACATAAGATACTATTTTTGCAGAGCATGGTATATATGATAAGATAACTAATAGTAGGGCAGCTCAGTGCACTTTGTAGCGTGGTACATATGATAAGATAACTAATAGTAGGGCAACTCGATATACTAAGCTCTCGCTATACGCGGGGTTCGGAGAAGGGCCGGCCCATAAGGCTTTATTGTACGCAGTCTTACCCTCTATTTCTGTAAGAGGCTGTTTCCACAACAGCAACTTTGCCAGTTACACCAAAGCTGGCCTTCATAAGATAACTAATAGTAATATCACAAAATATTTATCTGTTCCCCTTTTCTTTATACCATTATCCTCAAGGGGAAATGAACTTGTACTACTTGCCTAATATTTTCAAAAGAGATTTTGAATTAGAGATAACATTACCAGCAAAATAGCTTTTATATGGCGGCGATCAAACTCGAATTCAGCTTCATTAGATTGCATAATACTCATCAATGTATCAACCATGTCTTTTGCTTGCTTCTGCTCAGTGGATTGAACATGTTCATCTATAACTCTCTCCAGGAACTCATCAAAAAGCTTAGCTAATTCCTTCATACGACGAGCAAATCCCTGGAGATCAAGAACACGAAGAAAGGGAAAGAATTCAGCAAAATTTGGCAATGCTGCTATGTGCAGTATATCTTGAATTAGAGCTTTAAAACCCTTATCGCCAAGATCCTCATCCATGTACTTCTTCCCAAATATCATCAGACAAGACATGTTCGCGCCAAGAGATGCAACTTTAGCACTAAGATCAATCACAGTGCCTTCAGATGCAGCCTGTTTGAGGAAATTCACAAGAATTCCGAGTTCTTGTTTCCTCATAGGCTGAAATTGATGGATCTTGGCATTGCTTAGCAATTGCAGAGTGCACAATTTGCGCATGTTCCTCCAATATGGTCCGTACTTGGCTGAGACCAGATTCCTCCGTTCATAGAAAATGTACTGAGGAACTTCATTATACGGTCTGCTGGCAAAAACCAAATCATGAGTCTTCAAGAACTGTTCTGCAGAATGAGGAGAGGAAGCAACAATGACAGGTACAAGACCAAAGCGGATAGTCATTATGGGACCATATTTCTTAGCTATTTTGTAAAGATCTTGGTGAAGATTCTCGCCTACCATGTGTAGATTTCCAAGAAGTGGAAGCCCTCTTGGCCCTGGTGGAAGTTTCTTTTTCTTCTTACTGAACTTCTTCTGCAGTTGTTGAAGAAGAAGAAAAAACAAGGCAACTACTGCAAGAGCTAGCCAAAGAGAAGCCATGGATGGAATTCACACCCCTTTTTGCTACTACTAATTTAGTAGTTGAAAAGGTAGTACTTATAGGTCTTTGTGGAAGCAGAGGAAGTGTGGTGAAAATTGGAGGGCAAAAATAGCTCACATGACAACAAAAAGGCAGAAAGGGAAAAGGTGAAGAAAATACTCCTATATTTACTATTTACTGGGGAACATATAGTCACTTACTGATGGTCATATTTAAATGCCGAAATTCATAGACATTTCTTGAGTTTGATTGAGACATATTTAAATGCCGAAATTCTTTCAGTTTGGACCAAGAATTGAAAGAACAGATGTTGTATGAGTTCATAAAGCCATGGTCATAAGGGTCTTTATGTACACAATAAATAAAATTCGCTTCATTTTCAATTAGACCTTGCTCTAGCTTCTTTAGGTGTTACTACTACGTTGATAGCTCGGCACGTGTATTTTTTCACCTACTTAATTATGCACAAGACTTTACTACTTATTGTATGAAAATATTTGCTTTGAAGCATCTTATTGTCTAGTGTCTTGTATGAAAGTAGAGTGTGAATTAAATGGTACAAGTAGAAGAAATGACTAGCCTTTCATTCACTTTAATTAACATCTTGTCCTCTCTGATCTTCTGTAAAATATGGACCATCTAGAGGATATTTTCGTGTTTATATTGTTATCACGTGAAGAAATTTTGATGGCTGAGAAATGCAGCTCCCTGTGTGTAAAATAGACTCTATTCATACGTGGATCACTAACTGTCAATTGGTACTAGTTGGCTTCTATGGCTCTGAACATTTTGTTAGGTTTGCCTTCCATTTGTCACTGGGACAAATTCAATGTACTCTTATCAGTTTCAATACACGAGTCTTAATTTGACAGCAATCTTAAACTTAAAGTAGGTATAACATATCAAAAATGTATGTTTGAGAACCAAAGCATTAATATAAAATGGTCAAACTAAGGAAAATTAATAGAAGGACTTGGCGAAAACTACTGCTCAAGCATAATTATGCAGTGATTTGCTGATAATCTTTTTAATTTCCTTTAGACCATCTCTACGAAAAAGTGAAGTACCTATACACTGAATATTATTAAACCTTACTATTGTAAGTATTCCATTCGATGATTGCAGCCAAAAAAAAAAAAAAAACAGAAGGTGAGATTGCTGTGCCTTTTTTTTTCTGACATGATAAATATAGATGCAGGGAAAGGAAAGGGACAATAATTGATTGAGAGAGACTGTAAATGCACGTTTTAAACCTTTTGTTTGGTATTTTGTTTGTTTTCAATTTTTTGAAAAGAGGACAAAAAGAACGAATCTCGATAAAATATTTATCTTTCCAGCTATTTTGGAACTAGGGGCTGTAGTTGACAGCAACAGATTTAGTTCAAATTTTATGATTATGATATAGCAAAACTTGAGATCCAATTTCTTAATTAAATTTTATTCAGAAGAGCCTTGGTTGCGTCTTTTTAAATTATTGAAAATTTTGCAAAAGTTAGTTACACTTGATTTTAGAAAACGCCTTCAATTCGGGAGTTCCTAATTCTCTGTTCATCTACTGGAATATCCGGATGAGTTCAAAACCCTACTATATAACAACATACCTTCATTAGTAAAGTCCGGAAAAAATAGAGTGTACACAGACCTTACTGTTTAACAAAAAAATGGAATTTCAGTCAGAGCTTTATTTTTAGAGAATCCGGGTTACTGATAATCGAAAATGAATAAAAGAAAATGATTTTGATAACAAATAGATAGAAGAAAACAAAGTAATCCAGTATATTCAGTTGATCTCTTTTCGTGTCCCTACAAATGATCAGTCTTCTCCCTTTTATAGCTATTTCTAAGTTATACGTTTTGCCTTTGTCATAATAAGGTCATTATGGACGATTAAATGTATTAAATGCTACGTTACATAATCATTATAATTTAATACAGATTCTCTAACGCTTTCAGTATTTAATGATCTGGGCTCTCCTGTGCTGTTAGGTTCATTCTTCTCAGCTTTTAGACCTAAATAGGTACGGGCGTCGAGTCTTTTGAATATTTGCCCGTGCCTCTTCTTGCGTTTCTGCTCGTATCTGTTGCAACTCGTGCATCTTTGCGAATCATCATTTTTTGACCTGCCTACGTGTCATGACATGTCATCTTTCAATCACTTCGATATGTATAAACTCAGTTTTACCCAATACAGATAGTCCCCCCACTTGCCATTTATTCATCAATTGAATATTTGGGAAGTTGATTTCATTAAAGCGGTAATATTTATCGCCATTAATGCTATGATAGAATCGACGCTTCAATTGTCACTTCCATTTAATATCCTTTTATTGGCTAAGCAACTTTGCAGCACTTTTTAAGGCTTTTTTACGGCTTCACTAATCATGAAGCGACAGTTCTCATTATGACCTTTTCGTCATTGCACTTTTTCCTTTGACGGTTGCTTCCTAGTATAAATATAATTTTTCGCCTTTGTCTTTACCACATAAAGCTTTCAGAGTATTCAATTCTTGTTTCCATCTTCCTCGTAAAATTTTTAGAATATTCAATTCTTGTTCTTTACCTTCCTCGTACTGTCATGGCTTCACCAAACCCTAACCCTATGAGAGTCCCCATAGTTGATAACTTTCCTCTTGTCCCTAATAGGAGTAGAAGAGGAGGAGGTAGACTACGTAATTTAGGGTCTTCATCCATGCGTGGTTCTTCTCTTCCTTCATCCAGTTCTGGCCCTTCTTCTAGAACCAGAGGTTCTCTTTCACATAGATCTTCCTCTAGAGGTAAGGAATCCTCTGAGCCTCTTTGTGAACCTCTAATAGAGGAGATAGTTCCTGCGGAACTATCTTTCTATAATGATAGAGAGTCTCTTAGAAATCAAGTATCTTCTTTAGATCGTGCTGATATTTGCCCAACTCGGATCACTGAAGGTCTGATTTCTTTAGTTCATAAAGACTGTCATTGGAGTCGTGACTTCCCCATCATAATTCTTAATGCGAACAACTTACATTTCATGTCTTGGTTGAGATTGACCCCTATGTAGATTTTCCTTTTAGGCCATTGTACAAATAATACTACAACCTCCAGCTCTTCGATCGTTGTTTTGATATTTTCGTTTTCTTCTGGTTCTTCAATGGAATCGAGCCTTGAATCCACATCTATTCACCCTTGTTCAGTTGAGGTTTGCGCTGTGGTATCCTCAATTGGATTCTGTAATTGCTATTTTTCTTCAGTTCTCGTACTTGAATCTGCTATGGAGTTGATGCTCTTGGATGTCTGTTGATCTCCACAGATTTGACATATTCCCTATGGTGATGGAAATTTAGTGAATTGATGTAAGGTCGATGGAACAACATCCATCTCGTGGATCCATGGCCTCCCTAGAATTATGTTGTAAGTTATTTCCATCTCCACTACCTGAAACTTCGTGTCTTTGACAACTCCTTCTGCGAATGTAATAAGTATTACTTCCCCTTTCGTCACAACGCTGGAATTGTCGAATCCAGACAAAGTATGCGCTTTTGGTACTAATTTATCCTCAGCTTGCATCTCATGTAGTACTCTTAGTAGAATAATGTTCACGGAACTACCTGGATCAATCAAAACTCATTTCACATTACTGTCATGTATAAGTAAAGATATTACCAGTGTGTCATTATGTGGAGTTAATACGCCATCCGCATCTGCATCATCAAATGTGATATTCTCTTCCTTTAAAACATGCCGCACCCGCTTCCCGTGGGTAATTGTGACTTTGGAAACTTTATTGGCTGTTGTATACGTCACGCCATTGATTTCTTCACCTTCGTTGATAACACTGACGGTTCTTTTGGGAGAAGGTGGTTTAGGGGGCTCCTGCCTATTCTTCATGTACGCTTGCTTACCTTTCTCGCTAAATAACTCGGTGAGATATTCTTGATTCAACAAATGATCAACTTCACCTTGTAGCAACCAACAATCTGCCGTTTTGTGACCATGATCGTTGTGAAATTCGCACCAGTGCTCAGGATTGCGCCGGTTTGGATTTGATCTCATTTCTTTTGGCCACTGCACCTTATCACCTATGACTCTTATAACAACTACGAGCTCAGAAGTGCTTATATTAAAATTATAACCACCAAATCGTGCCTTCAGGTTCCTGTCATCATCCCATGACTCTCGTGTGTTACGATCATTACCAAACCTCGAGGACGAGCCTAATTCTCTATTTGTAGATCTATGATCGTACCTCGAATGATCATGAATTTTTTCCCGCTGGGCCCATGTATGGTTCGTATCTATTTTTACCGGACCTTTTTTCTGTTTCAGCCCATCTCGAACTTACCTTTTCCTCTTTTTGAAACCACGAGATAATATCTTCTTATATTCTTAGCTTCGTGCTATACCTGTTGTATACGCCATTCCATGTTGTTGCTGGGAATTCACGAAGACTTTCTTTGAGTCACCTCGTGGCTTCTGAGCTTTTTTCATTCAAATTACTGGTGAAGGCTATAGCTACCCAATTGTCTGGTACTTGTGGTAACGTTATTCTTTCTCGCTGGAACCTATCGATGAACTACCTAAGCAACTCTGAGTCCCCTTGCTTGATTTTGAAAATATCCTTTATTCTTTTTTCGACTTTTTTGAGCTCCCGAATGTGCTTTGATAAATGAATCTGCAAGCTCAGCAAAAGAATTTATGAATTTTTCGGATAGAAGAGAATACCATGTTAATGATCCTCTAGTGAGTGTTTCACCAAATATTTTGACCAATACTGATTCGATTTCTTGTTTGGTCAAGTCGCTGCCTTTTACGCCAATTGTGAATGAAGTCACGTGGTCTCGTGGATCAGTTGTTCCATCATATTTTGGAATATCAGCCATTTTGAATTTCTTTGGAATTAGAAGGGGAGCAGCACTTGGCTTCCAAGGTTGTTGTGAATTTTTATCCATATCTATCCCTTTGATTACAGACGGTACTCCAAGTATTTGTTCTATGCGGTCACTTTACTCCTTAAGCTATTTCTGCAATGTTAATACTAAATTTTATAAATCAGAATTAACTAAGTTACCTGGTTCTCCATCTCGTGACTCACTGGGATTCCACCACGACCTGAATTAGCAAGCCCAAAACGAGGGTTTTCCAAAGTGTTGGTATTTGGAGTTGGTATTAATGGTGCAACAGATAACTAACTGGCAAAGGCTTCAAGAGCTTTATTGACCTGTTGAGCGATTAGCTTTTATAAAGCTTCATTGATATCTTCTTCATTTTCAAATTGAGCATTTGAATGAGATCCATTAGGAATGCCTTTTCGACACCTCCGGGGGGGGGGGGGGGGG
>MU720795.1:41534-86357 GCA_026770625.1 Nicotiana glauca
TTTCTGCAGAAGGAATTATGTCATCTTGTGAATTCCCCTGGATTTGAGGGTTTCCTTGGCTTTTGTGGTTTCCTTCGGTGTTGTCATTAACGTTTGACTTGTTTGTTGATGCAACAAAAAAGGTTAGGTTAAGAAAGAATAGATTATCAGATTCTCGGTAACGGAACCAATTTGTTCAACTAAAAAATAAAATTTCAATCAAAGCTTTATTTTTAGAAGAACTCGAGTTACTGATAATCGAAAATGAATAAAAGAAATTGATTTTGATAACAAATAGACAGCAGAAAATAAAGTAATCCAGTATATTCAATCGATTTTTTTTGTGTCCCTACAAATGATCAGTCTTCTCCCTTTTATAGCTATTTTTAAGTTATACGTTATGCCTTTGTCATAATAAGGTTATTATGGACGACTAAAGTTATTAAATGCTACGTTACATAATCATTATAATTTAATACAAATTCTCTAATGCTTTCAGTATTTAATGATCTGGGCTTTCATGTGCTGTTAGGTTCATTCTTCTCAGCTTTTAGACTTAAATAGGTACGGGCGTCGAGTCTTTTGAATATGTGCTTGTGCCTCTTCTTGCGCTTCCGCTCATATCTGTTTCAACTCGTGCCTATTTTCTAATCATCATTCTTTGACCTGCCAATGTGTCATGACATGTCATCTTTCAATCACTTCGATATGTATAAACTCAGTTTTACCCAATACACTTACCCCTGCCCCGAAAAAGATAGAGAGGCTATTTTCGTGAAACTCGCTCGGCTCAACAGAGAGACAATAATATCATAAAAGAAAAAAGAGAAGACATGTGACTACAAAATAAAATAACAACAACCAAGAATTGAAAGTACAATAACACAAAACTATGCAAAACAACAATGTGAACACGACATAGACCACTAACAAACCTACACGAAACTCTAATCAGACTACCCGGTACAAATGAGGGAAGAACTCTCGACTCCCCATAGCCTACCACCCTAATGCTCGACCTCTACTATATAAGAAAAAGGGACAAAAGAGACTGACCTTTCTAAAATGAACCTTCTAAGGCGGGTCTGAGCCGTAGAAATATTCACTTGTAAAAATACAGGGTAAGGCTGCGTATAAGAGACCCTTGTGATCCGACCTTTCTCCTAATCCCGCAGTGCATATCAAAATCTTAGTACACTGATATTAGGCTAAGTCTAGGTGATTTGACGACTGTTTATGCTCCCGCTTGATTATGTTTTAATGTCATAATATGGTTAAATGATGAAAAATGAGCTCTAATTGTGAATTTTACACATTGCAGGATGGTGAGCCTATATGATGCCTTAAAGATGTGATTGGAGTTGCATTGGAGCAAGAAAGACCCCTCGGAGCTGAGTGTGTGCAAAGACGAGACAACGAATTGAAGAAAAAATGGCCTGAACTAGCGCGAGCTCTAGCGCGATCGTGCTAGTTCGGAAGCGAGAGGCAGAATGTCAAGCTACTAGCGCGAACATTAGCGCGTTCGTGCTAGTCCCAGTTCCGGAAAAGGTCTGTTAGGGGCAAAATTGGAAACTTGGAGGAAAATTCAATTAACCTATATAAAATCAAGCTCGCCCAAGGATTAGATATCAAGGTTTTCATAGTTTAGTGGAAGAAACATAGAGGCAAGAGGCAAGGAGGAAAATCCAACATCAAGTTCTTCTTTTCTTCTTCTTGTTTTTACGTTTTGAATGAAATTAAACATTATTGAGATGAACACTGCTATGAGTAGCTAAAACCCATTGTTCNTGTTTTTACGTTTTGAATGAAATTAAACATTATTGAGATGAACACTGCTATGCGTAGCTAAAACCCATTGTTCAAGGGTCATAGGTGAAACATTATTGTTGTTGTTCAGTGTTTAATTTAACAAAGTTGGTTTAATCATATTGCGTTGTTTATTTAATTCTGTTCTCAATTATTTTGCTGAGTAGCTAATAGTGAAATACTATCTACGAATCTAGAGTTGAACTCGAAAGTTGGAACTTTGGATTGCATATATAATTAAATAGAGCAAGTTCTTGAACCTGGCATCGGGGGACGGATTCACAATTAGGATAGACATATACCTAATTGCCTTGCTTGGTTGAAATACAGGAACTGTAAACGCATTCTTGTTAATCTTAATTCCATATACATATAAGCATTGAGTTACTTTGAATAGGCGAGTAAGGAGTCGAAAGATCCTTATGAGCATTATCAACCCTGTCAAACAACAACCTAGATAAATCAATTAGTTATGTTAAGCTAAGAACACAACATAATTATTAATTAGCCCGTGACCCTGGAATACTCTATCCTACTGATTGTCATTCGAAATTGATATTTGTTTGGTTGGTTGTTTTAGTAGTTCATTAGTTGATATTTTTAGGCAGCAAACTAAAGACGAATACCTTTTGTGAAGAATTTCTTGGATCAATAAGTTAATTGAGTTTAAATTAGTCAATAGTTAATCACAAGTTTTCGTGGGAACGATACTCTACTCACTACTTTATTACTTGACGATCATGTGCACTTGCGTGAGTATTTTGATCGCAACATACACCGAGCTACATTTTTAACCTTATAAGGAGCTATAATTTGTTAATTAGTACTCCATAATTACAGACTGAAAACATTTTTTTTTGCATTGCAGCAAATAATATTTTATAAATATTTGCTAGCAAATTGTTAACATTGTCACAGTGGCCACTTACAATAAGAATTAACGGGAAAGAGCATTTTGTTAACTTTTAAATTAATTTGTGCAGCAATTAACTATTTATAACAAGAAAAGTAAGACAAAAAATTGATCTTATTGTTAATGCTTGAGCTCTACTATTTTTTACTTAGTTTATAGCCATAACTAATCAATGATTTTAAAACCACCAGTAAGAGTCTAACCCAATAACAAAAACCAAGTTGCCATCATCGAAAAATGACATACAGCTTCTATTGGGCTTGACTTTTGATGGCCGACCAAATAAGAAAGGAAAAAATTTATTAGCTAAAATGAAAGCATTTGAATTTCCACCATCAGGGTTTTCATTTTTAGATATAAAATTAGATGTTTTTAAGTTTCTATTGAGCTGTCTATCTGAATCTGAAGTAGTTTTGGTTTTGATAGGGGAGAGAAAAAGGTGGATTGAGGGGAAAGAATTTTTGGTTTTGATAGGGGAGAGAAAAATGTAGATTGAGGGGAAAGAATGGAAATAAATTTGAGTGGATAGTTTTAAGAATTTTGAAAGGGACAGTGACGTGATTTTAGATCGGAGCGGCTATTATATCTTGTCGGGTGGTCGCCCAAGTTGGGATGATATCACTTGATATTTTCAGATATAAAAGAGAAAAAGGTCAGATTTGTCCATTTACTTTAGTAAAATATTTATGTTTATACCTAATTTTATTATCAGTCCAAATACGTTCCTACTGTTAAAAAAGTAAATAAAAATATCTCCAACCCTAACGGTTGTCCAAATAATCCCATATTATTTGCTGACATTCATACTCCAAAGAGTCAAAATGATACACTTGGTTGAATCTGAATTATTTAGTCTCTCATATGTTTAAAATTTCTGTAGCATGTAACAGACGGAAAACTTCATTTAAATATGGCGGCAAGCAAAGAACGTTAATTTGGTGGAAAACAAGGGAACGCAAGGAGTTCAGTTACTTTCCATTTTGTAATTTCATTTCACAACCAAAGAAAATTGTAAAATAAATTCATCCCAGAGTGCAGCTATTTTCCTCCTGTTTACAAAGATAAATAAAAATCTTCCTTTTTGTCCAACCAAAACAAGGGAAATAAATTGTCTTGCTGACCATGATAATGAAAACAAGTTTCACAATAAGTGTGAGAAATCTGGCAAGAAAAAGAATATGAAATTACTAAAGAAATAAAAAGATAGGAGAATGAAGATTTTTGGTAGATTGGTTAATTACTAAAGAGTTAGAGTTAATTATGTGGATTATTTAATTATGTGGCATTTTTGGACCGATAGTAGAACTAGGTATAAATGTGAATATTTTACTAAAGTAAAGGGACAAATCTGGCATTTTTCCTTTTTTTTATTAAGGTGGTCCCTTGCCACTATGGACAACCGTTAGGCTTGGGGATATTTTTATCTACTTTCTTAACGGTATGGACGTATTTGGACCGATAGTAGAACTAGGTATAAACGTGAATATTTTATTAAAGTAAAGGGACAAATCTGGCCTTTTTCCCTATATAAAATGACAAAAAGGACTCTCGCACGCTCAAAATTGATTTTGAGGCATTACGTATGTTTAAAAGACAAATGTTTTGCTGAAAGTATCTATTTGGTCACTAGAAAAGTTTAAATGTTTAATTTATAAATGGTGCCGGGCATAAGGAGCTATCTATGTATTTTGATTATGTTTAAAGACGTGAGAGAAAAATAGATTGGTGAAAACATTGGTGGTTTGCATAGAAAACCCACCAAGTATTGTACTCAAGTTACCACAAAGAGCTTTCAGATATAACTTTTTTGTAATTTAAGGAGACTACTAGTAACGATTGTCCGTGCTGCGCACGAGCCCAATAAATATGTGCTAAATATTAGACTATAATTTTTGAAAATTTCATACAAATTGACAGTTATTATTTTTTTAACCGATATACACAAATGAGTTTGCTTTATGATCATGTTGTGCTAATTAACATGAGCAAATTTTTTGCTTAACGTGTGCTAAATGATACAAAGATTCCTTTTGATAATGTAAAAAATTACATCTCGTGACTTCTATGTTCTCTCTGCTTAACTTTGCTGAATGGTATAAAGCTTATGTTTTACAACATAAGAAATTACATACCATCTCTTCTTTGTTCTCCTTGCGATTTTTTGCTTCTAAAGTTCTTATCTTATTTTCTTCGTCTCTTTCTCTGTTTTTATAGATGTTTTGCTTCTATTAAAGGTGCTCCTGTAAATATCTTCACTGTCAATTTCTTTACATTTTCTTTAGTATGTCTTGAATACAAAAATAATTTTTGACTATAGTTTAATCAAAAAATTAGGTTTAATATATGTCATTAGTCTCTAATTGCTCCTCTTGCTCTTAACTTTGGACTTCTGTTATGTAAGTGTTTATCTTTCTGAACTTATTCTTTCCTCAATTATACAAATTGCAATTTATTTCCTTTGTGGATTTTGTACCACTTTTATTTTAATGCCTTATATTCATCGGTTCTTGATATTGTGTCAATTTTTCTGACAAGAAAGGGTTAAACTGAGCTTATGTGCTGCCCAAAGTCTCTATAGCATCGCAACACCCATCACCAGAAAAGAAGCTTAACACAAATTAAATCTGGTTTCTTTATCTTCTGCAGTTTTATTTAGGCCATAAGCATAGAGAATATCTTACATTTTGGTTTTTAATTTAAGAGGAGCTGAATTATTAGTTTACAAAAACGGAGTTGATGAGGATATTTAAGACTTTGAGTGCTTCAAACGTCGTTAATCGGATGGTAAAGCAAGTTACCGCGGAACTTCAAGAATATTAAGTGAAATAAAGAGAGGTTCTTAGTGGTGAGAGTTAAGCTACGATGGAGCAAACTGATCATTACCCTAGGATTCTTGTTTTCTTAGATTTTTATTTTTTATTTTTATTAAAGAATTACAATTTTAACATAATCTTAATAATATTGTACTGCTAAAATTATTAAAATCAACGCTTAACTTAGCAATAAAATCAAACAAATCAAAAAATCAAAAGGGAAAACCTTAATTGGGAACTGAACCCACGCAGAAGTTGTTGTCAGTTGCTATATGTGAAATAAGTTTACAAGGTAGGAATATTTTTTACTTTTACAAATTTTGTTGATCCACTTTACCTATTTAGTTCTCCAATTGTTATAGCAACAATGGACACCAGTTAATTAACAAGCTTTTTCCTTCCAATGATTAAAATGAAGATAATCTTATATAGTTGCATTTATAGTTCTTCATTTATCAATTAATATAACCGAAAAGTATAATAGTCGTATATAATGATTTGTTGAGTCATTCCTCTGTATAGTAATAAGTAACCCATTTAGGATCCTTTATTTTCTATAGTAACTGAAAAGCATGTTAAGTTGTTTTTCTTCATTTCTCCATTTGTCATATTAATGGATAGTAGTTATTTTTTTTTTACCTCAAGTTGACTATGTTCTAATCTAACAAAAATTCTTTACCCAAAATAAAAATTAAATTCTATTTAAGGTTCTATAGATTGGTATGCTAAAATTAGATCAATTTTAATTTACAATGATGAAAATAAAAAATTTAAATTTAATTTATAGAATGAGCTTATCTTATTTACCCAAAAGGACCTATTAATAATTTTTATATACTCCATTTTTACAAATGAGTATGCTAAAGCTGGATGAAATTTAATTTGCAATGAAGGATACAAAAATGAGGTTCTTTTGTATACTTTTTAAAGTTTACGTGGAGAAGAAAATATTTTAAAGCACATGTACTAAAATATAGTAGTAGTACTTATAAGTTACAAATGCTTGTGAATTTATGAGAGCATGTGTCACATGAATGCCTTTTTGGACGTTGAAACAAGGCTGTACTATTCGTTAGATTTACAAAAATGTACAAATACATTTACTGTTAAAAAAAGTAAAAGTAGGGGTAAAATGAAACTCAAAAATTGCTGCAATTCAATCCATTACCCGTTCAAGGATACAGTGGGAATTAGAAGGAATAATGCTGATTTTTCAGCAAAACGTCAAATCTTTAGACCAGATAGTGCAATACAGCTCAGCAAGGAAAGTCAGCAATTCCAAAAATACCCCTACGCCAGGCAGGCATGTTGACGGAGAGGTGCCTGTGTTCCCTCTTCTAAGAAGTAGGAATATTAGAATATTACATTGAATCCAAATCAATATAAAATATCTGTCATTTATATTTCTTGTAGTTTACTTTTCACCAAGCTAAAAAGGCTACAATTCAATTCACCACCCCCTTTTTCTACTTTTATATTCAAATCAAAGGAAGTGCAACTCTTTGACTTATTTCAACATTTGCATTTTACTTCATATGCAGTCGATAAGTAGGAATTGCCATTAGATGCTGAGCTCTAGCTGTTACTAATCCAAATTTTTCAGTCATGTCAATATTTTCTGGCAGCATGTCATTTGGTAGCTTCCAATCAAAGCAGTGAACCAATTGTGCGACCAC
Source organism: Nicotiana glauca (assembly GCA_026770625.1). Lineage (NCBI taxonomy): Eukaryota > Viridiplantae > Streptophyta > Magnoliopsida > Solanales > Solanaceae > Nicotiana > Nicotiana glauca. Next base: position 48,722 of record MU720795.1, read on the forward strand.
CAAACGAACGATGGTGAGCCCTAATTGCAAACCAGGACAGCCTCTTCTGCCCGAGCCAAATGGTAAAAGTTCATAATTTTGTCCTCTGAGATCAATGTTGCTTCCTTGAAATCTCTCTGGTATGAACTTTTCTGGCTCAAGCCAAGTATCTGAATCTCTCCCTATAGCCCAAACATTGACCAAAAGGCGGGATCCTTTAGGTATATGAAAACCATCAACCGTGCAATCTTCAATAGACTCATGAGGAATCAATAATGGAGCAACTGGATGAAGCCTACAACCTTCTTTTATGACCATATCCAAATATTGTAGGCTTTCTAAGTCTGATTCTTCTACCATCTTGTTTTTACTAACTACTTGTTCCAACTCACTCTGGAGTTTTTTCATCACATCAGGGTGCCTTAAAAGTTCTGTTAGAATCCATTCAATTGTTGTTGATGAAGTATCTGTAGATGCTATCAGCAAGTCCTGAATACATCAATATATTCTTTAGCTATTAAACTCACAATATACTGAAAATTGGAAATCTAAAATTTGCATTCTACGATCAAAGATGATTAGCGAAACCATACTGCACATTATATTGGGCATTTTACATTTTGGCCCTTCGACCAAAATTAATTACAGGCAGTAAACAACATATTGAAAACATATACACTGCTTACATATATAATTTGTATATTATATCTATATTAATACTTAATATACGAAATATATACATTTGTCTACTATTGTTTTGGAGGGCGGCCCAATAAGGTAAATTTTCCTATTCTTTTCTTGGAACCCAAGTGTACACTGGGTAAACCCTCATGTGTACTAGCCTGCAAACCACACAGGGAATGTAAACTGCACTAGGCAAGCCCTGTGCGACAGGCTGACCCAGAAGGCATTATGGGGAAATCGATCCAGGTCATCTGTACGGATGACCGCCCTCCAAACCAATTGGCCATCCCTGAAGGGACTAAATTTCCCTATTTTATTACATATAAAACAGTTCAATATAGGAGTACCCTTTCATGTTTTCCACTATTCCGAATACCATAATGGGCATCATTCACAAAGGTTTAAAACCATGAATAGCAGACAAAACCAATGCACAATTAAACTATTTAGAGTGAAAATTACCAGCAAAACAGCCTTGACATGTCGACGATCAAACTCGAATTCAGCTTCTTTAGATTGCATAATGCCCATCAGTGTATCAACCATATCTGTTGCTTGCTTCTGCTGCTCAGTGGATTGAACAACAACATGTTCGTCGACAACCCTCTCCAAGAACCCATCAAAAAGCTGAGCTAATTCCTTCATACGATGAGTTAATCTTTGGAGATCAAGCACACGAAGGAATGGAAAGAATTCCGCAACATTTGGCAATGCTGCTATGTGTAGTATATCTTGAATCAAAGCTTTGAAGCCCTTATCGCCAAGATCCTCGTCCATATACTTTTTCCCAAATATCATCAGGCAAGACATATTTGTGCTGAGAGATGCAACTTTAGCACTAAGATCAATCACAGTGCCTTCAGGAGCCGCCTGTTTGAGTAAATTCACAAGAATTCCAACTTCTTGTTTCCTCATAGGCTGAAACTGATGGATCTTGACATTGTTTAGCAATTGCAGAGTGCACAATTTGCGCATGTTTCTCCAATATGGTCCGTATTTGGCTGAGACCAGATTTCTACGTTCATAGAAAATGTACTGAGAAACTTCATTATACGGTCTGCTGGCAAAAATCGAATCATGGATTTTCAAGAATTGTTCTGCAGCATAAGGAGAGGAAGCAACAATGACAGGAACAAGACCAAAGCGAATAGTCATTATGGGGCCATATTTCTTGGCTATTTTATAAAGATCTTGGTGAAGATTATTGCTTATCATGTGTAGATTTCCAAGAATTGGAAACCCTCTTGGGCCTGGTGGAAGTTTCTTTTTTTTTCGCATTAATTCTTGAAGAAGAAAAAACGGGACAATTAATGCAATAGCTAGCCAGAGAGAAACCATGGATGGAATTCACACCACCTTTTTGCTACTACTAAGTTAGTTGTCAAAACGGCATAGTACTTATAGCTCTTTCTGGTAGCAGAGAAATTGCGGTGGAAATGGAGGAACAAAGGATAGAGCACAGAACAAATTTTATTTAGGGAAAAGGTAACAAAAATACTCCATTAAATGGTCACTTATTGACGATCATATTTAAATGGAGAAATTCATATGTAGCTCTTAATTAAACTTGTGTACCAACTTCAAGTATACAATTTAACTATGCTATTGAAAATTTAAAACTTAGAAGTCTGTCAGCGAGACCATCCGCCATGATTGTTTGCTGGCATTTTTATTGGCTAAGTGGGGAGGGGAGGGATAGGGGTTAAAGCACTCCCTATTACATACTTAGACTTAAAAAAAAAATAGTTACCAGGTCGCCCATTTTCGTGTTCATTTTATCTTCACATGGAGAAATTTAATGGCTGAGAAATGCATGTAAATTTTTATGCTACTTGACAATTTTTGTCTTATGTCTTAAATTGCATTTATAGGTGGACCACTATTTGAATTGCTAGTTGTTGGTTTCTAGCTATGGCTCTGTACATTTTGTTTGGTACCTTCCCACTTCTCTTTATATTTGTTTTCAAAAAAATTTAAAGGAGGCCTCATACTAATAATAATGTCATTTCTTCTATGGGACAATCCAAATGAAATCTTCCTATGATGGGTCGCCATGACACATTATATTCAAATATCTCTAGTTTAAAATCTAGTTCTTCCGGTACCATTGAATAATTTTTTTTTTAAAATTATCTATAATGCAATATGAAATTTTAGATCATTAAATCTTATTTTCCAGAATGATAGAAAATTCAGCATTTTGTATTCCCACTCTAAACTTTGTTGGCAAAATTTACACTCTTTTTTTTACTCTTGAAATCACCTCCTACACAATCTATTGTGTTAATTAAGTTGGTCCTGGTAATTTTAAAAGTTTTTTTTTTTTATCTTTTGGAACCGTATAGGGGTACATTTCTTCTGCCCATAGCCAGCAAAAGCGTCTGCCACACTACTGCCCTCTCTGAATATGTGGCTAATGTCCTTCGAGCGCATGGCATAACGGGTTACATGATTCGTTGATATTAAAAAGGGGTAATTACATAAAAATACAACTCACACGCTTACATTGCAACTAAGTGGCCTATATTTAACTTTATAAAACTGTAGCCCAAAAATAATAGGCTAAGATTTAACATTCAATTTCAAATATGTTTTGGAAATTATTATTCAATCCTTTTAAAAAATGTTCAAACTATTAATCTAATTTCCGAATCTGTAATTGTGACTCAAATATTAGTTCAACAAAAAAAAAAAAAAATACATTTGGAGGGTAAAAATTAGATTTTTAAGATGATCCACCATTGTTGAAAACGCTTAAATAAGTGTGTTTAAATTTTGAATATGATTTTGTTAGAAATTTGAAGTGGATGTTATTTGGACTTGTTAGAAATAGTATAAAGAGGTTGTATACAAAATTTAAAGTCAGTTAATAAAGAGTTTTGACTAGTACACCATTGTTGAACAAGCTTAAATAAGTTTATTTAAATTTCAAATTTTATTTTGTGAGAAATTTGGAGTGGGTGTCCTTTGGACTCGTTAGAAATAGTATAACGAGGTTATATACAAATTTTGAAATCATTTAATGGAGATTTGGAATGGTTTTGAACAAAAGTTACAACTGAAAATCGTAAAAGAAGTTCGTCTACTGATGTTTATATAATGGTGTATAAAAATGTATAATAACGTATAAGAGGTATTTATACACTATTATACAATATTATACATCATTATATAAAGACTGACTTCGTCTTCTACCTTGCGTCTTTTCTGAAATTTAAATCAAGTCTTGCTCAAATCTACTCCAAATCACTTCAAACTTTAATTTTGAACTTCTTATGATATTTTCAATCAATTGGAATAACACCCAATCCAAACAACTAACAAACTCAGAAAATCTTATTTTCGAAAGTAAAGTTTTAAATGGTTTTCAATTGTGGACTTCTATTCTTCAATTTTTTTTTTAATTTTCTTACAACCACACGTATATATTGCAACTAGGTGATACAGTTATAATTTTGCAAATATGTAACCCAAAAGATAATAGGCCAAGATTTTAAAGAATATAATTTTTTTCACGCAATCAACTACTATTTTCACACAAAGGTAGCAAAAAAGGCAAAAGCAAAAGCTCCAAACAATTAAATCCTTTAGCTTTGATAATTTCTTTTCATATCATGTACACATTGAGGTAGGCTGGGTAAAGATTTGAAATATGGGCCAATTGTAAAGATTTGAAATATGGCCAATTTGCGTTATGTGGTAAAACAAAATGATTCTAAGTGTAATTGTAACAATCGAAAAAGGTTAAGGACCCATTTGATCATAGATTTGTCAAAATAAATTTGAATTTTATTTGGCAAATACATATTTGGCCATAAGTTTTGCCTACATCGCAAAATCCCATATCTCAAATTCGATAGCTGGTTTTGGACAAGAATATCACTGTTATATTTTTAAAAATTGCCCCAAATTTTATATTCTATAAAAGAGCCCACATTTATTATTTTGTAACAGTATTGCTTCGTTTTCTCGGTAGTGTATCATGTAGTTCATTATAAAAATGATAATTTTGTACCAAAGTTGTTTATGTTCAAGACTATGATTTGCAATAACATAATAAATGTCATTGATAATGGATTGTTGGGTATTTGTGATAGTTTTTAGAACTAGTGCGTAAAAGTCATGTTTCATGTTTTTTCAAAATAAATTAGGGAAATATGTTTTGAAACTGATGTCCAAACACATATTTTATCTTCAACCAAACTTCACACAAATCAGATTTTTCAAAATAAATTTGAAAACCTGTGAACAAACGCTGGCTAAATATTACCCTCGTATTATAAAATATTATTTAAAATTATCTTTTGTTATAATATTTAGTCGTTTGAGTTCCCTATCGTTATACTTTTGTTCAAATCTACCCCTAATTTAGATGGCAAGCCACGTGTCCCTACGCACGCCATTGACTCATCCGCAATCTAAAATACCCGAAGCCTCTCTTATTTGCTCGTTACCCAACCCTAAACTTGCCACTCTGAATTAACTTCATGGTTGTATTAATATCCCGTGGATGGGCCCACGGCTGTATTAATATGAAAATTACAAGCTATGTCCATTTATAAATAGTTCATTACAAAAATTGGCTAATTGATAGAATATTATTAATATTAGCCAATTAGCTATTTGTAGCAAAAAAAATCAAATTTTTGCATTGTTTTGAGTGGGTGCTATTAAAACAGATTGAGCACAACTTAAGAAGCTTGAATTTCCGTTTTACGATGATTTGGTGAAGTTTTGAGGTGGTTTGAATTGAAAATTCAAAGTAAAAACTGAACGTGAAAAAAACAAATGTGTATCACACTGTGTATCATTTATGTATCACATATGTATCATATATATGTCAATTATGTCTCACATGTATATCCATGTAAACCTACGTGTGAGATACATGCGTGATACATTTTTGATACATGTGTCGCAGTAGACTTTTTTGAACTTGATTTAATTACGAATTTTGATACATAACCAGTCCAAATCACCTTCAATCTTCCTCAAATTTTGTATATTGACTTATCTATATATTTTCAATAAATTTCAACTATACCCATTGAAAAAATTCTCTTTTTGTTTAGATTTTTGGAAGATTGTATATATTTTTATATTTCATCACCTTATTTGCTACCTCATCCGTAAAATATTCTTTCCGTCTTGTATCTAATGTTGCTAATTGCGCTTAAAAATATGAAAGGTAGTTTTCGCATGTGATTCTTTGAGAGAAAGAACCATATTATTTAGTTTTCAATTTTTGTTGGTTAGTTTTAGTAAGAATGACTAATGGATAGAGGTTGGTAAGTTAAGATTTATTCGGCACATTTGTGTAAGTTTCCGGCATTAATATTCCATGCCGCCCTACCCGCACCCAACTACTACTATTACTCCCTCTTAGCAGTGCCACCTCTTCCTTCATCGTTGTTGTACTATTATCGGATAATGACATCATCTTAGCCGGATCATGAAATAAAACACTGTTTGGAGATAGTGAAGAACTATTAGTGAAAAAACGGAAGAACATTAAGCGTGAAAACCTGAAACCCAAAACTAAACTGATCAAAGAGCAAACCCCATGTAGCACAAGCCACAAAATAGACGCTGGAGACTTAACAAAGTTGTTGCTCCAGCGACCTTGTTGTAACGCTGCTAACCGTTTCATCTTTTCAGTATAAAATTCAAAATGATGTCAAGATCTTGAAGAATCCTCAATTTTAGTGAAGAAAAGAGTGGTTTTTAAGATTTTTGAAGAGAAAAAGTGTGGTTGGGGAAATTGATTGGCGAGAAGTAAAAATGATTTAATAAAAAAAAAAGGAATGTTATTTTAAACTTAAAGAAAAGAGGGGTTGCTGTGACATGATGGTAAGCAACTCCACTTCCAACCAAGATGTTATGAGTTTGAGTGAGAAGTTCTTGGAGGGAAGGATGCCGAGGGTCTATTTGGAAATAGCCTGCCCTATTTCTTTTTTTTTTCTTCTTCCTTTGTCGTTCTTCCCCACTCGTAGGTCATGCCCCACTTTTTTTCTAAATATTTTTGATAGATCAGATTTTCTTTTCAGTATAAAATTATTTATTTGATTGATAGACATCATTTTTTTATATTATTCTTGTATGGTTGTTGTTATGTATGGATAAAGTTAAATATGATGGAGTTTAATTTTAAGAGGGATGGGAAATGATGAATGCAAAAATGAAAATGGACGAAAATGACGGAAAAAGTAAGGAAATTGGGTTGCTACTGTGGTTGGCAAGCTGGGTTTTGGAAAGGATGAAAATCATGGAAACTAAGATGGAATAAGGGGTTTTATGGAGAAATTGAGAATCAAAGAGTGTTCATAGTATTTTTGGCTGGCCAAAGAAATTTTCACATGATGCCAGTGATGCAAAGATAGCATAAAGAGAAGGTGATAGTGAAGAAGAAAGACAAAAAAAACAAAAAGATTTTAAAATATCGAAGAAGAAAGACAAAATGATTATTTATTTTTCATGTAAAATTAAAAAGAAAAGGTGATGTAGCATAATTTTATCTGACATGGATTCTAGCATCATGCGATTGAGAGCCACGCAACGTTATAGGGGTCTAAAATATCGATTGTGAATAATTATAAGTGTCTAAATAAAACTTTGTTGAATATAAGGACCGGGATGACAAATGCAAACAAGTACAAGTGTCAATCAGGCTATTTTGCCTATTCAAATATCTCTTGTTTATTTAATGGCAGAATAGCCTAAATGGCATCTATACTTGTATCACTTTGTCATCCCGGTCCCTGTATTTAATAAAGTTTCATCCAGACACCTGAACTCAGTCAAAACATGTATTTTAAACCCCTCTGACCATTGACTGAGCTTATGTGTCATTCATTTTGCTGAGTCAGAAAAATGAGTGATCACACGCTCTAAAAAGGAGAGTAGATATATTTATTTTGATTTACAAATATTAAAAATAATAAAAAATAACCATAAAAAAGAAAAGGAGTAAATTCATTAATTTTCCAACCTAAGTACCGTTTCCCAACCCTTCTGTTTTCCCCGTTTCTCCCCGTCTTCTTCTCCCCCTCTTTTCTATCGTAACCCCCCCACCTCCCCACCCCCACCCCTTTCTGAATATTTAGGAACAAAATTAATAGGATAAAAAGGAGAAGAATTTTCTTTGAGGGAAGCTCAATAAGCAGATCTGCTAATGGGGTTAAATTTTTTAAAGATATCAAAAAGCTATGGCCAAGTAATTTTCGTGTTCATCAGTACATTGTGGTCATGGGTTTTCCAAAGGAGTTTGGTGAGTAGAGAAATAGGTGGTGGAGTTCGCTAGTGATTATTTTCCAACGATCTGGTTTTGCTTTGTGGTGGTTGGCAGTGAAATACTTCCAGCGATGTAGTTCTTTATTTTCAAGTGATGGTATGCTGCTCGTTGGTTGTTGCCCCTTTTTGCATCTCAGTACATTCTAAGATTATACTGATTTTACCTAAAATAGTGAGAGTAAAGAGACGAAGCAGGATAATAAATTTTTTATCAAAATTGTAGAGTTATATATATATGAATTGGGGTTTAAGATTCTACTCAAAAAGGAGGAAAGAGAGCAAAATGGTGGAGGCGAGTCCGATTTTCCGGTTGTTTTCCGTGATAAGGGTCGCCGACAGCATAGGAAGATGGGGATGGATTTGAAATATTATTAAAAATTAATTTTTAAATAAATAAAGACGTGGCATTGATTTATCTGATGTGGACATGATATTTTCTCCATGTCAAGCGAGTGACCAACACGTAATGCTGAAGTAGTTTAAAATACATGTTTTGACTGAGTTCAGGTGCCTGAATGAAACTTCATTTAATACAGGGACCGGGATGACAAAGTGACACAAGTATAGGTGCCATTTAGACTATTCTGCCTTTATTTAATATCAGTAAAATCTAGTTTTTCCGGAACCATTAAATATTTTATTTTTTTTAAAATTATATATCACGTAATATGAAATTTCAGAATATTAAATCTTTTTCTCCATAGAAAATTTAGCATTTTGTATTCCCACTCTAAACTTTGTTGGCCAAATTTACACTTTTTTTAACTCTTGAAATCACCTCCTACACAATCGAAAAATTTTATTTTGTGCCTCACACAATTGACACTAGTTGTGTAAGGCTTCTTTTTTTGTCTATTACGTAGGTCCCAAAGTTTTGTGGACCCAAATGTGTAAAATATGAGTCCACCTATGTAAGATAAAAAGAGACCTCACACAACTAATGTAAGTTGTGTCAGACATAAAATAAAATCACGCTACACAATCTATTGTGTCAATTAAGTTGGTCCTGGTAATATTGAAAGTTTCTTTTTTCTTTCGAAACGGTATCGGGGTTTCTTTTGTCCATAGCCGGCAAAAGCGTCACAGTACTGCCCTCTCTGAATATGTGGTTAATGTCCTTTGAGCGCAAGGCATGATGGGATACATGATTCGTTGATATTGAAAACAACCGAAAAAGCCTAAGGACATGTTTGGTCATATATTTTGTTAAAATAAATTTGAGTTTTATTTGGCAAATACATATTTGGCCATAAATTTTGCTTACATTTTGGCAAAATCCCAAAACAACTTAATGTTGGGGTTAAAGTGATGGTGTGAATGAAAAATGAGGGAAGAAAGTGAAAAGACAACTTCGGTCAATTGATATGATTGATTGATAATTTTTTGGACCAATAAAATAAAATTAATTAATTAAATATTAATATTTATATTAATATTTTTGTGACCGTTATTTGTAACGAGATAAAATTAATTAATTTTTTGTCTTTAATTTATTCAAATATTCCAGCGTTAATTAAACAGCCATCAGAAAGGCTGTCTTTCACGAATAGCCACCTGCAGTGTGAAAAGCCACTTTCGCACCCTTTCAATCCAGAATTCGTTGGCTATAAATAACCAACCATTCCTTCAGAATTTTTCACTCTGAAATTTTCTGCTTCATCGCCTTCTTCTTTTTGCATCATTACTTTAAAACAAAGTAAGTTCCTCGTGTGATTTGCTCCATTACTTTTGAGTTCGCCGATAACTTAGTGGTTTGAAATGCCGCTACCGCTAAGTTGGAAGTTCCGTTCTATTCTGGGAAGAATTTATCCATCAACTTTGGGCAACAGTGAGGGGATAAGATTCTTTAAGGACACACAAGAAACTTGTGGGCTCGGAACATAATTCTGTCAATTTCTGTTCATTTATTTTTTTCTGGTTTCGTCAATTATAAGTTTTAATAACACTCAATAGCTGGTTTTGGACCAAAATATCACTATTATATTTTTTAAAAAATTAATCCAAACTTTTGTATTTTATAAAATAGCCCATCATTTATTAATTTATAACAATGTTGCTTCGTCTTCTCGTCATCCGATAGCATATCATATAGTTCATTATAAAAATATCAATAATTTGGGGAATAAAAGTTCTTTGAAAAATCGCCTCTTGTGTTTTAGGTTTTGAAAATATGAAGAATGAGAGAAAAATTCCATCTATGTCACTTTTACACATCTGCATATGTCGGATTAGCGACCTGGGCTTCGCAAATGCGAAGTCCTTCACACCTCTACATCCTTCGCAATTGCGAATATTAGGTTGCAAATGCGAACTTGAATCTCTGCAAATGCGACTCAGAGATCGCATTTGCGATCACTGCCCTTTCTAGACTCCCTTCGCAAATGCGAAAATAGTTGGCCCAGCTTCTCTTCGCATTTGCGATGTGAATCTCACAAATGCGAACCCCTTATGTCGCGCCCCCTTTTTTCCCCTTTGCGGGGAAGTCCAGTTTTCGACATTTATGGGGGAACAACTCGTTTCCTTTTTGGGAATTGGGTATTTGAAGATTTGCCACCTAACGGATTATGGTGCATTAGGGCATCTCGAGTAATTAACTCATGTAACTAGTTTGCATTACTAGAGATTAGGGTAAGGGCTTGAAATAACCTTGAGGAGATGGTGTTAGGCACCCCTCGCAGTCCACAACGGTGAGCCCCGGCCGAACATAAACTATTTGAGTTACCCAAATAACAAGTAAGCAAGTATTTGTAAATAAAGTAGCTTTCCCCATCTAAATGCATTTGTGATTAAGGAGGTTTAGATAATGAAGGTAAAAGAGATTTGGACAGCTTATACATGTATATGTAAACAGAAAAAAAGAAATTTAGATAATTTAAACACATATAGGAATACGGAAAGGGAAGTCCTAAGTTGATTGGCCTACAAAATCATACCCACACAATGTCCGATAATCACTCCTCAATGAGGGGCTACACGTGACATTAGGGCACAGTCATCATATCCTTTTATTGCCCATTACCCTTCCCTTAGTGGTTATAAGCGATTTATTTAACAACCTCTAAGCGCGATGCTACTCGTCCCTTCCTTATGGTCCTAGAGGAACGTAGGACCTCTAAATCTGGATAGTTCTAGACAACCTAAAGTTTTTAAAAGGTAAAAATCTAGGCGACAAGTAAATAACATATAAGACAAGTAGATAAGGGACAAACAGTTATAAGGCTCCTATTTACCTCCACATATATATAGGCAAACAAACAACACATCTAAAATACAGATTTTGAAAAAGTTCAGAAATCCTAAGAACATGATATCTAGATGATTGTTACAGTTTCAAGATATGCATAAGGAAAGTGGTAGAATCCTAACCAGTTTGTCTAATAATTTTTATAGCCTGTTAAGCTTAAGCAGTTTAACACAATCAAAAGCAGTTTCCAGTTTATATATATATATATATATATATATAGACTGATTACCCAAGGCTTGCCTAGGCGTGGGAGTTATGCAATCACAGTTACAGGAACTGTGTGAATACTTGAAATCGTTTAACCTATGAGCATGCTGATCTAGATGATACAAGTTATAACAGGTATTTTATATCAACTTATATTTAGAGACATGATGCCTATGTGTGAGGTTGTTTAGACCTTGTCATAGCCAACTACTTATTTCAATCGAAATAGACATGTCAAAGAAAATGCAAATAGGGTTTCTATAAGACATGGTATCTAATGCATACAAAAATTCCAGCTTTATTAAGACAGGGTTGTTACCCTAGGAGCAAGATCTCTAAGTGACAAGACTCGTGCTAATTGAAGCATGGAATAGTGGTATGTAGTATGCTGAAGCCATAAACATGAAAGTCCTAAAATCAGGTTATCTAATGCACAAGATCATCATGGTTTAAATGCAAATGAACAAGTCGTCCTAGAACATGGATTCTAATACAAATTTGCAGAATATAAAGCCTATAGCATGTTTTCTACCTCGTTTTACCCACAGTAACATAGAGCTACCCTTTCATTTTATTAGTCACCCCAATACTGTTTATAATTAATTATTACAGCCTAATAATGGAATAAATTACATAAATAAAACATAAATTAAGCTAGGTAGCATGAAGTAGGCCCAAAGTAAATCCTGGTGTAATAGGCCTTCAGTAATATCAAATGCCCAAGATTTCATAGCCAATTTCATGTTCAGGTGTGTCAGAGTTTCCTAAGGACCTCAAGGATCCCGAGCAGTGCTCACACCCAGACTTTCTCAAATAAGGACTGATTATGTGCAGTGTGGAAGAGCCAACCCTGATATGCTAGAGTTCAGAGAGATCTCAAGGATCTCTAAGCAGTATACATACCAGATGGGCGGGACTTAATAATCTAAGAATAAGTGAGAATGCATAATTTTGAAAAGGTTTTTGTAAAGAGTATAGAGAGGACTCTTAGGGGTGGAAAGACTTTTTGAAAACCAATACTAATTTGGTAGTAAAACAGCTTGAAAAGTAGGAAAACACTTTGAAATCAAAACATAAATAACAGAACGACCATATTCAGAAACACTCGGCAAGCAGGTTCCACACAGGGGAGAGGGGTTAGGGATACATAGAATACACCTTAGTGTATAGTGAAGCACAAAAGCAAACAAATGTACAGAATTACTAAGTTAGTTACAACGGTAGGTGATTAAGATGTTAAGAATACATAAACCTCAAACACACAACTAGAATTGCCTTGAGAGACTAGATGGCTTAGCAAAGCAGAGTAAGAAAGGATTCAAAAGAACATACTAGGAAAAACACCACACAAGTAGACATGCTAATCACTTATTGAACAAGGCAACATTAGGCATACTGGACAAATAGTAAATAGGAGCAGAAAATTAGCTCATGACTAATGAACTAAAGTAGTAATAAAACATATAAGGTTTAGATTCTAAAATTTAATCAAAGGAATAACAGTTAGGGAAAAAACACAGAATGTAGAGCAAAGATTTTACAATGGTTAACCTTGGCTTATAGCCGGCAAGACTAATGAAGATCACAAGTAGCAAGAAGAACATAGAGATTTTTAGAGTGTAAGAGTAGTGGTGAACTAATGTTCGTGTCCTAGAAGTGAGAATAGAGGAGAGTATATATAGCAGTTTAGGAGCGGAGAAGAATAAGGTAAAAGAAATTATAACTCAGCAGCTAGAGAAATTACAAAATCAATCACACATGAAATCAGCGTAGTCTTCACTTAATTAAGGACAACTACTTAACGGTTAAAGGACAGGAGTCACTTAAGGAAAGAAAATAAAATTAGACCTAAGTAAAAGGGTAAACAAACAGGAGTTTAATTAAAGAAATAATCATGAATAATCAGTAACATTACATGCAATAAGTTATGAAGAATAATTAAACTTGTAAACAAGGGAATAAATCAAGAACCAGTAAAATAAATTGTAACCGAGAAAATCAATAAATTAAAATCCAGAGTAGTACTGATTTAAAGAGATGAAAAATACCAGTTTTTCCCAAATAGATGAGTAAGCTAAATAAACTTCATAAACACATATAAATTAGCCAAGGGATCGACTTAGAAACCCTAGTAGAGATGAACTAGGGTAAAAGTCACAAGATACTGAATTAGACTAAGGGGGAATTCATAAAAGTCAAAGTACAACCCAAACAATGTAACAAGTAGCTCGAAAAGACTCAGAATCAAAGCAAAAACATAAGAAAATTAGGGCTTTAGCATAAACTAGTTAGGGTTGAAGCATCATTTCTAAATTCTCCACTTAGCTAGTGCCTTCACCACTATCAACTTATCCTTTCAATTTTTAACTATTCACTCACTTAGTGTAATTCTTACCCGATCATTACAGAACCTTCTTAAGTAGGTAAAATTCCTTTAAACTAAACAATTCTTAATTCTCAACCTTTTAACTAATNAGCATAAACTAGTTAGGGTTGAAGCAAACTCTTCGAAATCAGCCAAAAAATACATAAAAATAGAAGATTAAATAATTAAAATTATCAAAATGTTTTGAAAAAAGAGATTTTTAGGAAACCCTAGTTTAGGAAAATAGGAAGCCATTCGACAATCAGAAGAAATTTGTAAAATCTCATGTAAAATAAGTTCAATCCATCTAAGATCTTGCATAGATCTGGGAAGTTCAAAGGACGAAATTAGGGTTTCGAGGAAATCAACACAGAGATGAAGAAGTAGGCTTAGAAATTCATAGGTTTAAGACGAAATTGGAAGATCTTACTCGAAATTGAACCGAAACAGCATGAAACAAGCAAGACCGCAGGTGTAAGCAGACTAACCCTGGTGCCTCGAGGACCTTAGAGATGGCGATACCAGCATAGGAAAGGCCATTAGAGGCTCGATGTGGTAAGAAACTACCATGAATGACAGTAAACGAGTGACAATGAGGATGAGGATGAGGATGAGGATGAGTTAGGGTTAGGATTGGAGAGAATTTCAGAGGATGAGAAGTGAGTGACGCCGGTGAGAGGAGAGGAAATGAGAGGTTTGGGGGAGGGGGGTCCATTAGAGTTTAATTATGGTAGGAAGGTTTTGGGCCATTGATAAAAAATGATCAATGACCAAGATTTATACTGAGTTGGGTCGGGTAGATAAGGGGTTTTGGGATGCCTGATAGGGGTATTTGGGTTGGTAAGTTTAAAAGGGTTAAGTTTGAAATAAAAAGGGCTATTTATTAGATACCCGGGTACTTGAATAAAAAATATTTTATAAAATAATTAACAATGAGAAAAAATAATTTTCATACACTGGGATACTTTAAAATAGTTGTTAAATATTTTGAAAAATATATCGGGCTAATTTTGATAAAATAATGAGTGATGTATGCATGAGCTATATTTGTAAAATTATTGTCATTGTAGCCAAAAGGTATAAATCTGGCAATTTATGAAATAATTTGGACTTAATATGACCATAAATAGTAATATTAAACCAAGAAATATTTTAAAACATTTATTATGCATTTTTGTAATTATTTATACAACTAAAATACTGAGATAAATATTTTAAAAATGTAAAAAATATGAAAAAATACCAATTGATGCTAATCGTAGTTTTTAGAGATATATATGCATTTTAAAAATATTATAGGGAAAAATTGGGTATCAACAGCTGCCCCTCTTTACCCAGGAAGGATGAAAGAGTTTTCGGGTAAAAATATTATGGCCAATTTTGACTGAATGGGATGTTATAGAGGCCAGACTTCGATCTTTGAGCTGCCTACAAATCCCTAGTTTTACATGAATCAGGCCATGTGTAGTTTTGGATCTATCGGCGGAATGTACCGATGAAGTCAATACAAGAATGGACACAAGATTTCGGGATAGGCGATTATGATGAATGGTCAATTTTGAGAGGGATGAAGGAACTAGAACGAGGTCGCTCCAGTTAGGATATCGTTTGCTTACTGGTCACCTGCAGATAAAGAGATGCTGTAAACATGTATTTTTGTGAGAATTTAAATATGATGCAGATTCCTTTTTAGACCACGAGAGTTGTCTTTGGACGATTAAGGATGACGTCCTCAGACCATGATGTCCTGGGCTATGAATTGTTCAGTGAGGGACTCATAGGCCATGAAATGATGTTCTCGGGCCATGAAGATGGTGCCTCCAAACCATGACGCCTTTGAATAATGATATGCAAATTTGAGAGATCCTCAGGCCGTGGCATGGTGCCTTCCGGGTATGAGGATGATGCCTTTAGACTATGACGCCTTTGGATAGATTGGAAATATTTCAACCCATGAGATGCAGTAACATAATGTTAACAAGACAAGGCTTAGTCATGACAATAATATAATGTTAACAAGATGCAATAATATAATGTTAACATGACATACTACCTCAATATATACATGAGGCTAATCTCTGCCTCCATATCTTCATGAGGCTAATCCCTGCCTCTACATTTGCATGGGACTAAGCATTTTTCCTCCTTGCATAAATATTGCTCTACTCCGATACTATCTGTCTGCTTTTCTATCAGGCTAAGCTCTACCCTTCATTTCACAAGAGGCCAATAGTCTGTTCTGATAAAGCTGACCATGACATATTACGTTCATTCTTTTTCTGTCTATAAGGCCAATTGCTCATAGCGGCTCTTTATCCATTCTGAATCGCTGAGTTCAGCTTCCTGTATGATTCTTAAAGAAGGAATCTCTACCTCAACTAGGATAACAACTTCGGTACCATAAACCAGAATGTAAGGACTTGCCCCGGTTGATGTGCGAGTTGTAGTGCGATATCGCAATAGAGCAAAAGGTAGCTTCTCGTGCCATTGCTTGTGGTTTTCTACCATCTTCCTTAGTATCTTCTTGATGTTATTATTGGCGGCTCCTACGGCTCCATTCATTTGAGGTCTATAGGTTTTGGAATTATTGTGCTTGATTTTAAAAGTTTCACGCATGGCTTTCACCAGATCACTGTTGAGATTAGCGCCATTGTTAGTGACAATAGACTTTGGAACTCTGAATCGGCAAACAATACAATTTTTGACAAAGTTTACGATGACTTTCTTGGTTACAACTTTGTAAGATGCACCCTCTACCCATTTTGTAAAGTAATCAATGGCTACAAGAATAAATCCGTGCCCGTTTAAAGCGGTGGGCTCGATAGGACCGATGACATCCATTCCCCAAGCAGTGAATAGCCAAGGTGAGCTTGTTGCATTGAGTTCATTTGGCGGCACTTTTATCATATCGGCATGCACTTGACATTTGTAACATTTGCGGACATACTAGACGCATTCTATCTCCATAATCATCCAAAGGTAACCGGCCCTAAGTATCTTCTTTGCCTAGGTAACCATTCATATGCAGGCCACAAGTCCCAACATGTATCTCCTCAAGTAGTTTTGAAGCTTCTTTTGCGTTGACGCATCTTAGCAATCCCAAATCAGGAATTCTTCTATACTAGCTTCTTCCGCTGTGGAAGAAGCGATTGGACAATCTTCAGAGTGTGCATTTTTAATATGGTTTGCATGCTTGGGATATTCTCCTTTTGCCAAATACTCTTAGATGTCATAGAACCAAGGTTTTCCATCTATCTCCTCCTCGACGTGGGCACAATACGCCGGTTGATTATGAATTCTCACTGGGATGGGATCGATGAAATTCTTGTCCAGGTGTTGTATCATAGATGATAAGGTGGACAAAGCATCGACAAACTCGTTTTGAATTATGGGAACATGCCGAAACTCTATCTTCGTGAACCTTTTTCTCAATTCCTGCACATGGTGCAGATATGGCAATTTTTTGGTGGCCCACTCTCCTTGTACCTGGTGTACAAGCAAATCTGAATCACTGATTACCAGCAGCTCCTGAATATTCATGTTGATTGCCATGTTGAGTCCTAGTATGTAGGCTTCATACTCTACCATGATGTTGGTGCAGGGAAATCTGAGTTTAGCAGATACCGGATAATGTTGACCCATTTCTGATACCAAAACTGCTCCAATGCCTACTCTTTTGAAATTTGTAGCTCCATCAAAAAACATCCTCCAACCGTCATATGCTTCGCTAATGTCCTCTCCTGCGAATGACACCTATTCATCAGGAAAATAAATTTTCAAGGGTTTTTATTCTCCTCCTACCAAATTTTCAGCAAGATGGTCTGCCAATGCTTGTCCTTTGACCGCCTTTTGTGTTACATAGACAATATTGAACTCACTCAAGAGTATCTGCCACTTGGCTAACTTTCCAGTCAGCATGGGTTTCTGAAATATATACTTCAAAGGGTCCATCCTAGATATGAGTTACGTGGCATAGGCACAGAAGTAATGCCACAACTTCTGGGCAGTCCATGTTAAAGTACATCAAGTGCGTTCTAGCAGAGAGTACCGTGCTTTGTAAGGTAAGACCTTCTTACTCAAGTAGTATATGGCTTGCTCCTTTATCCCTGTCTTATCGTGTTGTCCTAGAACACATCTGAAGGTTTTATCCAACACAAATGGATAGAGTAGCAAAGGCCATCCTGGCTTTCGCGGGACCAAGACTGGTGCTGTGGACAGGTACTCCTTGATTTTGTCGAAAGCTTTTTGATAATCCTCGGTCCAGCTTGTTTCGGTATCTTTTCTCAGCATCTTGAAGATGGGTTCACATATGACTGTGGACTGCACAATGAAGCGACTGATATAGTTGAGATGTCATAGGAAGCTCATCACGTCCTTTTTGCTCCTGGGTGGTGGTAACTCCCGAATAGCCTTAACGTTAGACGGGTCCAGCTCGATCCCTCGACAACTAACAATGAATCCCAGTAACTTTCCTGTGGGAACCCCGAATGCACACTTTGGGGGGTTTAATTTTAAGTTGTACCTCCTTAACCAGTCAATTAACTTTCTTAAGTCTGCTATGTGATCCGCAACCCTCATGGATTTGATTATAACGTTGTCCACATACAAATCTAATTCTTTGTGTATCATATCATGGAAGATGGTTGTCGTGGCTCTCATTTAGGTAGCCCAGTATTCTTTAGACCTAATGGCATCATCTTGTAGCAATATACCCCCTATTTTCTCTACGTCTTTTTCATTCTTCCAGATATGATGATAACCCGTGAAGCAATCTACAAAGGATTGGAGTTCATGCTTGGCACAATTTTCGATTAGAATATGTATGTTTGGCAGTGGAAAGTCATCCTTGGGACTTGCTCTATTTAAATCTCGATAGTCAACACATACTCCGACCTTCCCATCCTTCTTTGGAACTGGCACAATGTTGGCTATCTAGGTTGGGTACTCAACCACCCGGAGAACTTTGGCTTTGATCTGCTTAGTAACTTCCTCCTTGATTTTCAAGCTCATATCTGGTTTGAATTTTCTGAGTTTTTGCTTTACTGGCGGACACATGGTATTAGTATGAAACTTATGAGCCACAATGGACGTGCTTAAACCGGTCATGTCATCATATGACCATGCAAAAATGTCCTTATATTCCTTTAAGAAACGAATGTACTCCTCTTCTCTATCGGTGATAAGTGAATGCTTATGTGAGTCTCATTGATGGTCTCGACGTCCCCTAAATTTAGTGCTTTAGTTTCGTCCAGGTTAGACTTAGGCTTATTCTTAAAGTTTTCAACCTCCCTAACAACTTCCTCGGGTATTTCATCTTTTTCATCCGAATCACTACCCTCATATTATGTTGCCTCATTAGATGGCGCAGTCAACGGTTCATCAGGAAAAGTAATAATAGTGTTGTAGAAAGAAAAAGTGTAGAAAATAATAATGAATAATAAACAGCAACGCATTTGAATATAGTTGAAAAAAATCCAGACAAGTACGACTCGATGAATCAAGCATTTATTTTGAAATAACTAAGTCTTTAAACAAAATTACCAAAAATCTTAAATGCCTAGAATGGCTATAGAAATAAAATCTGCCAAGCTACCCAAGGACTTGGCCGGCCCGGGATGGTGTGGCGATCCAATTTCTGAGAACAACTCCCTTCTCCACAGTCTGAATAGTGAGGCCTTCTTCCTCTTCCTCCTCAATTATTATGCTGCAATCTATCTATTCTGACTTTTCCTTTGCTCTTTGTATTACTTGGAGGAGGAGGAGGAGGTGGAGGGCCTCTAGATCTAGTGTGATACGCTGATGATGTCAGTATGAGCAAACCAGCCTTAGGGGGTGAAAATAAAGAATAAAGAAAAACAAAAGGTTAATAATTCAGTAAGGATTCTAAAATGTTTGCAGTATTTAAATACATATTGTGGGAGGGTAAATTCACGTCCTAATTTGGGAACCTCGTTGTGCCCGGGGTAGGGCTAGCGACAAATAAATTTGGAGAAATTTAGTGCCAATAATTGCTTCATTTCATTAATGTAAAAGTAAATGCCCCAAAACGACACTAAATAAGATAATATTGTTAATGACACTTGACCTTATTACATTTAAAATAGAAAGCAAGTAAATCTAATTTACTTGGTCCTAGAAGGACCCTCTCCAGACTAGATGCTGTAGTCGATCAACTCTCCCAGCTCGTGCATGTTCAGCAGTAGGAATGCCCTTGCCAAATGCCCTCCTTCGCCTCCTTCGGCGTTCTGGCAGTCGGTGATTCTCTTTCTTTATTTCATGCAAAACAAAATATATTTAGGCCCTTTCCCCTCCAGGTTCATCTATTTATACAATGATGATAAGCATATTTGCACTTATTTCTCCAAATTATCGCACACAATCATGACTACGTCCATTGGCATTATGGAAAACCCAATAGACTTTTAGACGAGGCTTATCTTAACGGGTTATTATGCGGATAACATATTAACCCAGGACTGTGGAAAACCCAATGGAAGTTTGGACGAGGCTTGTCTTAACGGGTTATTATGCGGACAACATATTAACCCGGCTAGGTTTGACCATAATGCATGTACAATTAATCAGAGTAAGGATGCTATAGAGGTCTAGACTAGGACCATAAAGCTGACAACTTGAGGGGGAAAGGCACAGAACCGTCGAATGCACCGCTGATCGACTAGTTTTAGCAAATACGGCTTTTCAAATTTAAAGGGTGATATATAGAAAGAGCTCAAATACCCATCAAGAGTTGCTATGGGATTGATTAGCACAAGTAGAATATGATGTTTGAGCATGATTTATGCAATAATAAATATCATGTTGTCAAGTATTTGCGCGTAAGAAAAAGAATAAATGCAGTATTTAAATAATTGAAAGACAGTTATGAAAAAAGAAGAAAAAGAGACAAGTTAGTTTCAGGAAAATAAAGAAATCATAAATGCTTGAAAGCAGTTAAATTCAAATAAGGGGAAAGGGTACACGGGCTAAAGTATGCTTGGACTAATTCATAAAAATAAGTTCGTTATGGTAAGAGCCTAAAAATATCCAGAAGAGTCGCCATGCTGTCGCGCCCCCCTTTTTTTTCCCTTCGTGAGGAAGTCCGAGTTTCGACATTTATGGAGGGAACAACTCATTTCCTTTTTGGGAATTAGGTATTTGAAGAGTCGCCACCTAACAGATTATTGTGCATTAGGGTACCTAGAGTAATTAACTTATGTAACTAGTTTGCATTACCAGAGATTAGAGTAAATGCACAAAATAACCTAGAGGGGAAGGTGTTAGGCACTCCTCGTGGTCCACAATGGTGGGTCCCGGCCAAACTTAAACTATGTGAATTAGCCAAATAACAAGTAAGCAAGTATTTGCAAATAAAGTAGCTTTCCCCATCTAAATGCATATATGATCAAAGAGGTTAAGATAATGACGGTAAAAGAGATTTGGACAGCTTATACATGTATATGTAAAGGAAAAAAAAGAAATTTAGATAGTTTAAACACATATAGGAATTGGGAAAGAGAAGTCTTAAGTTGATTGGCCTGCAATATCATACCCATGCAAAGCTCGGTAATCACTCCTCAATGAGGGGCTACATGTGACGTTAGCGCATAGGTCATCATATCCTTTTACTACCCATTGCCTCCCTCCCCCTAGTGGTTATAAGCGAGTTTAATTAATGACCTCTAAGCGTGCTGCTACCCGTCCCTTCCTAATAATCCTGGAGGAATTTAGGACCTCTAAATCTGGACAGTTCTAAACAACCTAAGGTTTTTAAAAGGTGAAAATCTAGGTGACAAGAAAATAACATGTAGGACAAACAGATAAGGGACAAACGGTTAAAAGGCTAATATTTACCTCCACCTGTATATAGGCAAACAAACAGTACGTCTAATTAAAACATAGATTTTGAAGAAGTTCAGAAATCCTAAGAACATGATTGTCTCGATGATTGTTAAAGATTTAGGATATGCATAAGGAAAGTGGCAGAATCCTAACCAGTTTGCCTAATGATTTTCATAGCCTGTTAAGCCTGAGTAGTTTAAAACAATCAAAAGCAGTTTCCAATACATACATATATATATATATATATATATATATATATATATATATATATATATATATATATATATATAGAGAGAGAGAGAGAGAGAGAGAGAGAGAGAGAGAGAGAGAGATCGATTACCTAAGGCTTTCCTAGGCGTGAGACTATATGGAATCACAATTACAGGAACTGTGTGAATAGTTGAAATCGTTTAACCTATGAGCATGCTGATCTAGGTGATATAGGTTATAACATGTATGTTATATCAACTTATATTTAGAGACATGATGCTTATGTGTGAGGATTTTTAGAATTTTTCATAGCCAGATACTTATTTTAATCGAAATAGACATGTCAAACGAAATGCAAATAGGGTTCCTAAAAGACATTGTATCTAATGCATATAGAAATGCCAGCTTTATAGACATGGTTATTAGCCTAGGAGCAGGATCTCTAAGTGAAAAGACTCATGCAAATTAAAGCATGGTATAGTGGTATGTAGTATACTGAAGCCATAAATGTGAAGGTCCTAAAATCAGGTCATCTAATGCACAAGATCATCATGGTTTAAATGCAAATAAACAAGCCGTCCTAGAACATGGATTCTAATGCAGATTTGCAGAACATAAAGGCTATAACATGTTTTCTACCCCGTTTTACCCACAGTAACATACAGCTACCCTCCCATTTCACTAGTCACCCCAATATCTGTTTACAATCAATTATTACAGCCTAATGATGGAATAAATTACATAAATAAAACATAAATTAAGCTATCGGGAGCCTGAAGTAGGCCCAAAGCAAATCCTGATGTACCAGGCCTTCAGTAATCTCAAATGCACAAGATTTCATGGCCAATTTCATGTTCATGTGTGTCGGAGTTCCCTAAGGACCTCAAAGATCTCGGGAAGTGCTCACACCCAGACTTCCTCAGATAAGGATTGATTATGTGCAGTGTGGGAGAGCCAGCCTTGATATTCCAGAATAGAAATAGACTTGTTCCTAAACTTTGTAGCCTCTGAGAGAAAAGTACAAATGTCTCCTTACCAATTCCTCAGACTCTACTATGCCTTCTCATGAATTGTGAGACCTAGGCAACCTAATGCTCTGATACCAACTTGTCACGACCCGAAATTCCGACCATCGGGACCTTGATGGTGCCTGGCATTTCACTTGCTAGGTAAGCCAACATTAGAGATTATTAAACCAATTGTTAAATATTTTAGTGATTAACAATAATTAAACCATAACAAGTTGAAAAGAGTGCAGAAATCCATAACAATCTTAACATATAAAGCTACCTAGAATCTGGAGTCACAATCCACGAACTTCTAAGATTTAAATAAAACAAATGTTTGAAGGGAATGAAACTATTTTCGATACCAAAGAAAAAGTAAAGAGAATGTATGGAAGAGGATGCCAGGGCCTGGATGCCAGCAAGTCTACCTTGGATCTCCGATCAGATAAGGCCAACAGCTAAACTCAAGATCAGCTCAAACCGCTACCGAAATTTGCACAGAAAGTTCAGAGTACAGTATTAGTACAACCGACCCCATGTACTGGTAAGTGTCGAGTCTAACCTCAGTGAAGTAGTGACGAGGCTAAGACAAGACACTTAAAAAAAAACCGATGCAGAGTAACGTATATATATATATATATATATATATACCAATAACAGTAATAAAAGAAACAAGACAAGTATTATTGGAAGGGGGACATCTGGAGGGGATCACAAGATAAAGGATTACAACAGAATTAAGAACTTTGATCAACTGATATAATTAGAACATATAAGGAGAAGTAATCACAACAAGAGAAAGTACACAACATCACCCTTCGTACTTTTACTCTTAACATCACCATATGAATCAAAAGGAACAATACGACATCACCCTTCGTACATTAACACTTACAAAGTCATGGCACAAAATCACGCTTCATGCATTAACACTCACAATATGGCATTGAATCACCCTTCATGCATTAGCACTCACAAATTATGGTACGACATCAACCTTCGTGCATTAAGACTTTCCCTCACCAAAACAATGCACAATAACAATAGGGAGATAGAAATATCAAAAACAAATCTTACTTCAACATTTGGTTCTACAATACCAACCTTAACTATCAATACTCAATAAATACCAAAATTTGTAAATATGACAAGAACGACCGACATAACGATAAATTAGTCTAAACATGGATAATATGATCATGGAAAGCTACAATTTCATGAATAAGACTCACTCGTATTCTATGACTCGATAACAACGCATAGGTAATCGTCACCTCACCTATACGTTGTACTCAACATTCAAACACGTAGCAATTAGGTAAATAAGACCTAATCCCTCAAGTAAAGGTTAACCACGACACTAATTACCTCGCTCCAACGACAAAAATCAAAACTCAACCATGGCTTTTCTTCTCAAACGAGCCTCCGAACCAGTAGAATGTAGCAAATTACGAACCAAACGATTCAAATAAAGCCTTTGAAACTACACACGATTGTAAAGAATTTAATTTAGGCCATTTTTTAAAAATAAACAAAAGTCGAAACCCATGCCCGCTTGGTCCATACCCGAAATTCGGAACAAAATCTGATTACCTATTCACCCCCGAACCCGAATATGTGATTGGTTTTGGAATCCGACCTCAATTTGAGGTCTAAATCCCCAAATTTCAAAATCCCTTGTTTCTATCCAAAAATCCCCAATTCTACCATGAAACCTTAGATCATACGTTGAAATCTTGTAAAATAAAGTAAAAGTTGTAAGAAACTAGGTTAAAATCACTTACCAATGATTTGGGGAAGAAACATTCTTAGGAAAATCGCCTCATTTGTTTTAGGTTTTGAAAATTTGAAGAATGGGAGAAAAATCCCTTCTAAGTCACTTTTACACAGCTACCGATGTTGCATTTACGACGCAAATGCGAAGTCCTTCTCAACTTTGCTGTCTTCCCAAATGCGAAGATTAGGTCGCAAATGCGAACTTGAATCTCCGCAAATGCGACTCAGTGATCTTATTTGCGATAACTACCCTTCCAAGACTCCCTTGGCAAATGCGAAGGAAAATTCGCAATTGCGAAAACTGTTGGCCCAACTTCTCTTCACATTTTCGATGAGACCTTTCAGATGTCGCATATGTGATGCCTGATCTCGCAAATGCGAGATTGGAGGCCTGCAACAAGACCAGATACACCATCAATTTTCTCTAAGTCCAATTTCACTATGTAGTCTATCCGAAACTCATGCGAGCTCTCGAAGCTCTAAACCAAAAGTTTACACTAGTCCCAAAACTTAATATGAACTTGCTCGCGCGATCAAATCGCTAAAATAACACCTAGAACTACAAATTTAGCACCAAATCTAATGAAATTTTCAAGAAAAGTTTAAAACTTCTAAATTCTCAATCAGACGTCTGAATCATGTCCAACCAACTCTGTTTATAACTAAATTTTACAAACAAGTCATAAATATGGTATTGGACCTATACCAGGTTCCAAAACCAAAATACGTACGCGATATCCAAAAAGTCAAACCTTGGTCTAACACTTCCATGTCATTAAGGCTTTAATTTTCAAATTTCGACAAAGTCCAATATCTTTGGCTAGGACTTCTAATTTTGATTTCGGGTATATGTCCAAGTCCCAAATCATGATACGGATCCACTGGGATCGTCAAATCACGAATCCGTATTCATTTATAAAAAATATTGACCGAAGTCGCCTCAATTGAAGTTTCTAGGCAATTTTTTTATTTTTATTAACTTTTAATATAAAAGCTTTATGGGAACACGTTAGGACTGCATACGCAAATCGAGGAGGTTAAGAATGAGATTCTTAAGGTTTTATAGCGCAGATTTGTGTTCTAAAACATAAGATGACCTTTTAGGCAGTCACATAAACTCTTTTTCGATTTAAACTACACATATGCCAAGAAGTTGATTTTGGGTTAAATTCTTTTGGGAAACGTAGCTTGACAAGCCTACAAACACATTATTTCGTTGCTTAGATTGCCTATGACGTATGTTTCTGTCAAATTATTGAGTTTAAGTCAAACATTTACATAAGAAAAACTATTGTACATGAGCTAAGCTGCTGAAGTCGAATTAGAAGGAAATTTGGATTAAGTAACCTAATACGTACGCAAACTTTCTCTATCCACGTTATTTTACCCTTCTTGTCAGCATAAATAAGTAATTGTTATTTTCACTATATTATTAAAAGTGGTCTAGCTAAAACATGTATCCCGAACATAAAATTCTCTTTATAGGACAACGTGATTTTAAAGCTAAAATAATTAGTAATGAAGTTATATATTTTTATATTAATATCTTTGTGCAAGCTGTTGACATATACATGATATTCTCTCGTGCTTTCTGATAAAAAAATATGAGTGAACCATTTTAGGCACGAGGAAGTATACTTCTGTAATTTTTTCTGTAATTTTATATCCTTTCACAATCAAATATATATTTTTAAATATATATGCGGTTAAGAATTTATTAGAAATATTTTTTTATGATAATTGACACACGAAGGGTATTTGAAACAGCCGGTGTTGAGTCTCAAATGATATGCTCATATACCCACAACAATATAAGGTTGAGAATGAAATAAAGAGATATTAATCGAAAGTTATTAGAATACTTTCTCAAAAAGTAATGCCATGAAAGACTCTGTATTTTTCTTTTCTCTGTCATTAAAGTTTTTTTTGAGATATTACATCCATATATCTGAATCATTTGCATAACATAAAATATTAAATATGTTGCATGCATGCTTTGATTGGTTTTACAACTTTAATGTATAACTTGTGATGCTAGTCTTTGATTGTGTAAAAACTTTATAATTAATATTCATACATTTGAAAGTTTATTAATTGTTATGTGCATATTATATTCGACATAAACTATTTGTGCAACGCACGAGCATAGAGACTAATAACATACAAAATGTGCCGAGTTTAAGGGGCTATCTAGATAATTTGGCCCTTTTTTAAAAATTTAAAAGTACTTGAAACATACTTTAGAAAAATGCATGTAATGAAAGAAAAAGCATTTTACATTATTGTTTTTGAAGCAAGAGATTATTTGGTAAAATTACTAATCCAACTTTGAAACTAAAAGCACATAGTCCTTTTGGAGTGATCCTTTCGGGCTTTAGCTTTACTAACAAGTAATAGTACGCGATAACATTCCACACGCTTGCAAACAATTTCTTTTGAAAATAAGTTCAATACACAATTGAAAATAAGGCAAATACTTTTCTTATTTGTCTTAGTTTCGTCTTATTCAAACCAGAGGCAGTGCACATCTATGATTTGTTTTGACATTTGCATCTACTGAATATGCAGCCGATAATTGGGAATAGCCATTAGATGTTGACTTTTAGCTGTTACTAAACCAAACTTTTCAATCATGTCAATATCATTTGGCATCATACCATTTGGTAACTTCCAATCAAAGCAATGAACTAATTGCGCTACCGCCAAACGAACAATGGTGAGTCCTAATTGCAAACCAGGGCAACTTCTTCTACCAGCGCCAAATGGTAAAAGTTGAAAATTTTGATCCTCGAAGATCGATGTTGCTTCTTTCAAACCTCTCAGGTATGAACTTTTCTGGCTCAAGCCAAGTGTCTGAATCTCTCCCTATTGCCCAAACATTAACCAAAAGTCGGGATCCTTTAGGTATGTGAAACCCATCAACTATGCAATCTTCAATGGACTCGTGGGGAAGCAATAATGGTGCAACTGGATGCAGCCTAAAACCTTCTTTTATGACCATATCTAAATATTGTAGGTTTTCTAAGTCTGATTCTTCCACCTTTCTCTTTCTACCAACTACATGTTCCAACTCTTTTTGAAGTTTCTTCATCACATCAGGATGCCTAAAAAGTTCCGATAAAATCCATTCAATTGCCGCTGATGAAGTATCCATTGAAGCTACCAACAAGTCCTGTATTAAGTGCACTACATGAGTACACTGCTAAAAAAACTATAGTAAGTACGAATTGATCCATTTTCTTCTTGGTAACCATTTAATCAAGTGCATCATTCGACCTTCTTGGAGCATGAATGCCAACGGTAAATATTATACTAATTTTAGAAGATATGTACTATATAACTTTGCAGAAAGACCATATATAGGTTCACGTAACTCATAATTTCCTTTATAAATCCGCCCCTTTATACATACCATTATGCTTCAGTTAAGGGTTTAATTTGATTTTGAAGTATACACTACAATAGAGCTGGCAAGTTCTGATTAAACACTTAATAGTTGTGACCAGAAATCAATATCTAAATTAATAGATAAAAGTAACTACTTTAATTTCTTTAACCTAATTGGTTAAGTTATCGAAAAAATATTGCTCAATAATTGACGGAAATCGTCCAAGCCTTAGGAAACTGTTTAAATCAACTGAAGCTCCTAGTTTGCAGCATGTTATACGTTTTCAAAAGATACGTAATTGTAACTTCTACATACTAGATTTGAAGCAATCCGGATTGGAATTTATGTAAAGAGAGTGAATTTTGTATTGTTTTCCCGTTTCTTGAAGCAAAATGTGCAATCCTAATCTTTTTCAACAAAATCACTAGAGGAAATTTTTGGTATAAATTGGCTAACCAGAAGAAGGCTTACAAGATTTTGCTTAATGTTTGGTGGAAATGTTGATGCAAGCTCTCAATTGGAATTTTTAACTTGGGGGATTTGTCGGTATATCCTAAAATTGTACAGTACGACTCATTCCCTTTCAACATAATATATATATATATTATACCAATTGTAAATCTTGCTATTTCTGATTTTTTTCCCCTGTTTTCAACTCGAGTATACTAAAAACTAAAAACAATTGTGGGGCTTATGCTTTGGGCTTGCTTCCTGCCTCATCATGGGTCGTATGCCTATGAGTTTTTATTGCATTTTTTCCTCCTAAAATGGAAAAAACCACGTGCGTGAACTATATATAATTTAAGGCGAACATAAAATGAATAAGTAATTACACTGAACATTACCAACAAAACAGCTTTAACATGGCAACGATCGAACTCGAATTCAGCTTCTCCAGATTGCATAATACCCATCAGTGTATCAACAATATCACTAGTTTGCTTCTTCTCATCAGTGGATAAACGAACATGTTCGTCAATAACATTCTCCAAAAACTCATCACAACTCTTAGCTACTTGTTTCATTCTGCGAGCCAATCCCTGGAGATCAAGAAAACGAAGAAAAGGAAATAATTCAGCAAGATTTGGCGTTGCTGCTATATGCGATGTCTCTTGAATCACACCTTTGAAACCCTTATTATCCTCATTGATATTATACTTTTTCCCAAATACCATAAGACAAGCCATGTTGGCGCTAAGATATGCAACTTTAGCACTAAGATCAACTTCATCTTGATTCAATGCTGCCTTTTTGAGAAAATTCACGAGAATTTCAAGCTCCTGTTTCCTCATAGGTTGAAATGAAGTGATCTTGACACTGCTTAGCAAATGTAGAGTACATAATTTACGCATGTTTCTCCAATATGGACTGTACTTGGCCATGATCAGATTTCTTTGATTATAAAAAATATAATGACAAGCTGCAAGATATGGTCTACTAGCAAAAATTAGGTCATGGTTTTTCAAGAATTGTTCTGCAGCATGAGGAGAAGAAGCAACTATAGTAGGAACAAGACCAAAGCGGATGGTCATTATAGGACCATATTTCTTGGCTATTTTATAAAGATCTTGGTGAAGATTTTCACCTATCATGTGTAGATTTCCAATAAGTGGAAGCCCTCTTGGCCCCGGGGGAAGTTTCTTTTTCAACTTGAACATTTTCTGCAGAAGAAAAGGCAGTGCAACTAACGCAAGAGCTAGCCAGATAGAAGCCATGGAAGAAAATGATGGTGGAAAATGAGAAAATAATGGTAGTACTAACTTCTGTTTAAAAGCAGACAAATGATTGTTGAAGTGGAATAAAAGACTCTCACGACAAACGCAAAGAAAGAAAGAAGAAGAAACAATAACTACTACTTGTTCGTCTTAATTGATATGATGATGTTTGATCAACTCGATACAAAATAAAATAAAAATCAAAATATTTGGTCTAAAATAAATTAGATATTTGTATGACTATAAATCATATCATTAAAGTTATATTACTACTAAAACTAAAAATAATATAATTTTTTTTCAAATCAACTAAAAAGGAAAGAATATCACATAAATTGAATGACAAAGAATACTAATAATTCTAGCTAGCATGTTTCTGGTAGAATTAGTAAGTTCTTTATGGAAGTACACAAATAATTGAATGAAGGAAGAAAAACAATACTACTACTAATAAAGACTTCGTAGTAGTAAACTTATTAGTAATAGTAATACGTAGTTTTCATTTTTGTTTTTCTTTTTTTGGTCGCCAGATCCGTGTCTTTCCTTCATTTCCAATCTTATTTTGGTCGCCAGATCCGTGTCTTTCCTTCATTTCCATTTGTCTACTTCCAAAACAACTTATTAATTCTGTAAGAAAACATTTCGGCTAGAATGTAATAATTTGGCTGGAGTTAACAAATGGTAGCTTTCTAAATGGTACTCTTAGAGACAATGTAACGACTTTATTAGATTAATATTATTTAATTATTACCAAAAAAATTATTATAACACCTCTACCAAATAAATATAGATTGACAATATGCATTCTCAGTTATGGAGGCGGGTATAATTAATAAGTTATGAGTTCATTCGAAACCTGTAATTTTAATTTAAACTCTGTATTCAATTGGAATAATGCATAAAATCCTCCCCGACTTATGATCATATTACCTATTATATACATTTTCTTTTCGGGGGTCCTATTACTCCTGAACCATTTTAAAGTGTAATAAATACCACCCTAAGTGCTGACGTGGATAGAGAGTGTGCACACTCTCTTAAAGGCAAGTGAAAGTTAAAAAATAATTTTAAATTGATTAACAGATACAAGTGTCATCTTTTGATTGGACATTACATAATTAATTACATCTAATTAATGAGTCTCCTTCGCTTCTAAACCTCTTCTCGCGCGAACAAGGGGGACATCATTTCAACGGCAAAATGCCGCAGCGAAAATATGATACAACGCAAAATTAACCCAGAAATTAAAAGCAGATATGTTTAATAACATAAATAGAGCTACAACTAGGGGGAACAACAAGAATGATTCAGTAAGAACCTACAAACAGTCAAAACAGTCAACAACAATGGAGTTTCGCCGAAGCAAAGGGTCTTTGTCGGGGAAAAGAGTTTTGTTCTCCGGCCAGATCTAACAATATCAAACAAGTATGATATAAAACCCATTAAACGAAGTTTTTACCTTTTGGTAATGAAGGTCTGCAAATAGGAAAATAAGGAAGAAGGAGAAAATGGTGGAAAAAAAATTTAAGTAAGAAATACACATTTTAGGAGTGTATATTTCACCACTTTGCTCGTATCTAGTTGTAGCTTTTTGAGGTGTGTAGTTGGTAATATGATCATAGGTCAGTGAGAATTTTATGCATTATCCCTATTCAATTTTGAATCGTATGAGTTTTTGTAGAATATGAAATTAATATGCTACATCTCAAATTCTAAGTAAATTAAGATCCGCTACATGAATCTTAACTAATTACTTTGTTTTAAATTCATCCACAATAAAAGGAAAAAATTTAATTGATAGGACCTCATTGGTAATTACTATAAGGTCTCATGTGTCATGACCCAAAATTAACTATAAGTCGTGATGGCGCCCAACATCATTATTAGAAAGTCAACAAGAACCATCTAAATAATTATCCATTTTTAGCTTTCAAAAATTAGGAATTTTATTAAATAAATAGAATACAACGTGGCACTCATATAAACCTGTGCTTTTCTTTACCAATTTTTGAATGTAAATAAATTGCAAGGTGGAATGACAAAAATAACGCGAGCTACAATAATGATCATCCACTAGGAACCCCTAAAATCCGGTGTCACAAGTACATGAACATCTACTAGGAATATAATAAAATGCAACATATGTCTGGAATACAAGTTAGATAAGATAATATAACTCTGATGGAGACTTTGTATGATGCAGATCGTAACATGGAATGTAGCTCATCATAAAATTCCTGCAACAGCCGCACCTTTGCGCCCAAAGGGCCACACACACACACACATATATGCAGCAAGCGTAGCATGAGTATGTAAATTGACGTGTATCCAGTAAGTATCTAGCCTAACCCTAGAGAAGTAGTGACGAGTGGTCGGCATTGATACATATTAGAGGTTTAATAAAGCAATATAATAAATCATAAACAGATGTGAAGCACACAACAATAATGGGATAAATCTGTAAGTTACCTAATCTTCCAAATATTTCTTTTAAAGTATGAATTTCTCAGTCTTATAGTCTGCCTCAACAACTTATATATATATCAAGTGCTAGTGTCAAACGGATAAGAAATACCATATAATATGCCAGGTCTCAGTGGAAAGACAATCTCGTGAATGTTCAGACTGCCAGTGATATAACTCACGATTATGCCGAGGTCGTTCGCCCCGATCTAGAATAAGAAATATGATACTGCCGAGGCAAACAACTCGATCCCATACGGCCCGATCCAGAATAAGAAATATGATACTACCGAGGAAAACAACCCGATCCCATAATAACGTGTACACTGCCAAGGGTCAAGCGGCACGAACCATAGATGCATCTATTGTACTACCGAGGCGAACGACCCGCTCCCATAAGAGTGGTACAAAATCCTGCTGAGGAAAATGACCTGATCCAATTAGAATAAGAAGTTTTAATGGGTCCTTGAACACACTCACGAATAAACGTGTGAGTTATGAACTTTAAGGAAAGCTTTGAGATGAAAACGTACAACGGGGGAGGAATTCATAAGGGAAGCCCAAATTATTCTGCAGATTATCAAGTAGTTTGTCACATCTCTACAATAGCGAGTCTATAACCCTATGAAAGTCTAATCTCAAGTCGTAACGCGAAATGGAGGAATTAAACGAGCAAAAATAACTTAAATAGTACAATTTTAGCATGGCGTGAACCTAAGTCTACCCGGACATAATCAGGAATTTTAGTGTACGCACGGACACTCAACACCTCGTACATGTGTAGCTCCCACAACATGTAGCACATAAGAATATAATACCTACTGGGTTATTTTTCTCTCACAGTGTTAGACAGGCGACTTACCTCACTCCGAAGTTTCATAACCAGCTCCAATGCCTCTCTAATTCTTTAATTCAAAGAAAAATGATCAGAAACTAGTCAAGCAATGTGCAAATCAATCAAAATACTTCATTGCTTATAACTAATCAATTTATAATAATTTCCAACTCTGTTCAAAAAGTCAATAAAGTCAACCCTCAGGCCCACGTGCCCGAGTTCTGAAAATTTTCAAAGATAAACTTTTCCCATAATGCCACGAACTCAAATATATAATTCATCCTAAATTCCATGTCCAAAATCGTGGTTAAAATTCAAAAATATCAATTTCTAGGTTTTCTTTTGAAATGCCACAATTTCCACAAATTTTCACTTATTTACAAGCCCAAATTCGTATATTTAACTCACGACTTGTTGAAATTACTTTTCCCATGATTGACGATGAAACTGGTGCTCCAAAAAATATCGCTCTAGGTCCGGCTCCCACGGAAGAAATAAAATGAAAATGAGTCAAACCCACGTACTTAAAAAAGCCATCTGCCCAGTGATCGTCGCACATGCAGACAAATTTGCGCGCTAGCGAGCTCGCTTCTGCGAGAAAAATCTCGCTCCAATAGAAGTCCACTGTCAGCAGCCAATCGCACCTACAGAAATTCTACCACTCCTGCGCAATCGCATGTGAGACACTGCCTCGCGCATCTGCGCATTTTCTCGCACCTGCAGTAGTGGCCTCGCTTCTATGCACACGCATGTGCGCTGCTCTTCTTCGCTTGTGTGACCACATGCCAGCTCGCCCAAGTCGCTTCTATGAGCTTCATTTCGCTTCTACAAAGTCGCTTCTGCGACCAAGGCTTCACAGAAGCGATTGCACCAGCAAAACAAAAATTCTAACAACCTAAACAAGGCTCAAATCGATCCGAACTCCGTCCAAAACTTACCTGAGCCACTCAGGGCCTTAACCAAATATACCACCATGTCCCAAAATATGATATGAACTTAGTCAAAGTGTCAAATCACGCCAAACAACATAAAAACTATGAACCAACGATTGAAACCTTTCTTTAAACTTTCAAACATTCAAACTTTGTTGAACGCGTCAGAATTATACTTAAAAATCCCGGAACGACGCCAAATTTTGCGTGCAAGTCCCAACTCACGATATGAACCTATTACATGGCTCAAAATCCTGAACGAACATCGATAATGTGAGCACGTGATTTTTGCCCTAGGCAAATTATTCCTAAAAAATCCGAACAAAATAATTTTTTCAATTTTTGTGGCATTTTTTGTGTTAATTAGTTGCATAATAATTCATATTCTTAAAAAAAAATAATAATACAAAATATGCATATGCATTAGGAGTTTAATTTTACAATTTTGGTATTAATTCATTGTTTGGGAACAAATTAACGAAAATAAAAAATAGCATTTTTTGTTTTTAATTGAAATTTACTACAAAAATAGATGTTAATTAAATTCTAGAAAATAATTGGTTTAACAATTTAATAGAATCGGAAAATAAATAAAAAATATATAAGGAAAAGAAAATACAAAAATACAAAGGAAAAAAGAAAATACAGAAAAAATACAAAAATAATACAAATAAATTGGGCTAATAGAAAATTTGTACCAAATACATTAGCCCAAACAAGTAAATACCCGCCCAGGCCCAAAGAAATGATTGCCCGGTCTGCCCAGGAAATTTAAACGATGTCGTTTAGCTATAGTTGATCTGGACCATTGAAACAATTGATCCAATGGTCAAGTAACACAGACCATTAATTAAATATAACGAAGGCATATGATAAACGTCAATCTCGGCTGTTCTTTGGTTTAATCCAACGGACAAGACTAAATCTTCATTTAAATTGGACGGTGTTGTTTAGAGGTTCAAATGATCTGGGTCGTTGATCCATGTAATCTATCGGTCATGAATCACCCATAGTCTTTTAATATAGCAAATATACGTATAACTCTAAATCATTCACTTCGTCTCTTTCTCGTCTAACCCTAGCCGCCCTTATCTTCTCTCTAGTCTCCGCCGGAACCCTACCGGTGGGAGACGCCACCTTTACCAACCGCCACACCATTAACACCCCAGAACCGTCTAAACCTCCTCTTTCCACCCCTATACCCTGTTTCCT
The DNA here is from genome assembly GCA_026770625.1 of Nicotiana glauca. Classification (NCBI taxonomy): domain Eukaryota; kingdom Viridiplantae; phylum Streptophyta; class Magnoliopsida; order Solanales; family Solanaceae; genus Nicotiana; species Nicotiana glauca. The sequence goes on from MU720795.1 coordinate 83,868, forward strand.
TCGAATCATCCCCTATCTCTTCGAATATACGAAGTTGTGTCGACGGAACCCTAATTTCGGCGAACATCACTTCGTCAAAATCATGTCAAAATCTTACCACAGCTTCCTCCTTATGTCCTCAGCCTCATTCTGAGACTTTCAAGCCATAAAAGTCACTGAAAAGGGTTCAAACCAAAACTCAAGGTCTGCCGAAGACCCAAGAATCAAGAAAATCACCAAGGCTTTCCAGATATCGGAAAAAACTTGAAGAAAAGAAGAAAAAATAAAAGTAAAAAAAAAAGAAATAAAGGTTGTCCAAAGAAAGCTAAGTTTTCTATTTTTCTTTTCTATTTTTTGTTTTCCTTTTACTTGCATGTATTTTTTTTCTTTTTATTTTTGTTTCTGATAAAAATGATATAAAGCTTTTTGATTATTACCTTGAATATTTGTTCGTTGAAATAAAAATTGACACTGGTAGATTTGATGTAAAATAGGATTTTTAATAAGTTTTGATGAATAATTTGATTAGAAATTAGGGTTTAATATAATTGATTTTTGACTGGTTTTGGAATTTTTTCAATATTGTTAATCATTAGTTCTTAAAATCTTAATTCTGATATGTGTGAGAAATAATTGTTGTTTTGTTAAATCGTTACTTGTTAGTTTTAGAAATTAAATTGATAAATGTTGGTTATAGCTGTTAGTATCTGTTTAATTTTGATCCGGAAATTAGCTAATAGGGCAGGGGTAAAAAGGGTAACAGGTAGTAAGGTTATTTGGTGAATTCAAGTCCTATCCAGGGGCAATTTTGGGTACAACAAAGGATTTAAATGTAATAAGTCTTAGGAGGTAGGGGTATTATGGGTATAATAAAAGGACAGTTCAGTGAATACTGAATAGAAGTGAGGGCAGAAGGGAAAATATAGTAGAATAGAATGTTCTAGATAGGGAAATAGGGGTAATTCTGCATAAATAAGCGGTAATAATCGATTAACTAATAAAGAACAAGGATAAAATTGAAATAAAAGGGGGACTATTGGATAATTTCTGAAGTTTTGAATTTCCCTCCCTTCAAACTCTATAAATAGGCCTCCATTGGCCTCTTTCAATAAGTTTGGGCAATTTGAAATCCTCTTGAAAATATTTCTGCAATTCTAAGTCTTCCCTTTAGAAATTATTCATTTTCAAAATTCAAAAATACCAAAAAACAGTAGAAAATCAAAAATTGCACTATTTCATTAGTTTAAATTGAAGACTGTGGATTAATTCTATTGTGATTCTGGAGGTTAAATTGCTGCGAGAGTGTTGTTTGAGTCTGTGTATTCATATGATTACGATTTGGTTGGTTTAAATCTGGTGTGCTGAAGCTGTATCCGTTGATTTGCTCATGTTGTTATTGCTGTTGCTGATCCCTGTTTTGTTCAAAATTGACATAGAATCTCATTGATCTCCTTCTATTTCCAGGTACACCTCTATTACCTGCTGATGTAATTCAAGTCGACGAAGAGGGAAAAAATGTTTATTTACCATTGCAGTTTGCTTTTTACTTTATATTTGATCTGATCTATATAGAAATACTTGTATTCATTAGGATTAGTATGATATGTAATTGAACTATATAAATTTGAACTGAAATTGGACTGTGCTAGTTATAGTTTGGTATAGACTGATAGGTAACGTGAAACTTGTGTTCCTCATTAACTGAGGATTCGCATGTTCAGTAGTTCTAATAGTTTGAAAGTTATTCTGTGATTCGTTTATTGTGTAATAGATGTTAATTACATTTTTGTGGACTAAAATATGGATTTCTGTAGTTAAAGTAGTTGTACACGGGTTGCATTAACTGAGTGAATCATTTTGTTATAGGTTTTGTTAATATGAATATACGTTGATGCATCCTCACCCTAAGCTAAAGTTTGTAGTAGTTATATCAATCAGCCACTTAGTTAATGGTAACCTCATATGGTTAATTACCTTAAGCATCAATGATATTAGTTTGAAGTAATATTTTTAAGTTAGTACAAGAATGTTAGTAAACATCAGAATGTACACGTCTATTAGATTTGTCCATTAAATATTGATAAGTTTCACTTAGCTATTGAGGTGCTAATCTGGTCAACATATGAACAATGCATTAGATTAATTGTTAATTGGTCATTTGCTCAATTTGGCTTAATCATGTGGACTTAACCATCTCTTTTCCTTAAGAGGTATAATATCCAGATTGATAAACGAGTAGCCAGGTCATGTTTATTAACTGTATGTGTTTAAGTTTGGGCTAAGACATACGAATGGCCCATTTCAAGGCCCAGACAGCTTTGTCCAACTGTACAATTGATGTGAACAATGCCTCTTGGGCCTGGTTTCTACAGCAATAGGCCCAAGTTGTCCAATCCTCTATGTTTTGAACAAACTAATAGGCATGCTTCATTCTTTACTTCGTAAGTAATTGGATTGAATTAATTTGAAAGCAAATTATAGGGTTCGGCCTTTATCAACATTAAATAATTA